>VWZY01011196.1:256936-321818 GCA_013399075.1 Chloroceryle aenea
GGGTGAATTTCCCCCCCGCCCCCCCATGACACTGTATTTTAAATATCCTTGGTATCTGAGTGCCTGTGGACTATAATCTTCAAGCATAACACATGCATAAAATGTGTCTTTTCTTGAAAGTTCTTGGGCATTAAGAGTCAGACTATTACAAGTATCTTATATAAAAAAACCCTCGTGTCTCATGCTTGGGAAAATAAGGAAGTCTAATTACTTTTTGAAGCAGATACCACTGATCAGGCAGATAGAATAAAAAGTACTCATAAAAACTTAAATGACTGGAGGGAAAAAAAAAAAGAATGGATACTTAAAATAATCTACCTATATACCTATATAAAAATAAAACTGATATGTCTCTATCTAGACACTGTATTCACAGCTTGCATCTAGGAACCTATATATCACTGAAACAAAGAAACAATACTTCCCTGAAATATTGATACAAGAATGAAGTAAGACCAATATCCAACAATTATTGCAGAATAATGCCATGGAAACATCAAGATAGTAGTAATATGTCTACAGTGTGTCTAGGAAAAACTCATACCAGTACCTCTCCAAATATATATAGAACTAAAGGTTACACTTTTATGAGTAATTTCTTTTGTTGGGGAATGATGATACTGATGGCAAAAAGCCCACAAATTTTCTTGCAAATTATGAAGAAAAAAAAATATTTCAGACTTAACAAAATTATTTCAAGTTAGTGACTTTGTTCAGAAAGTGACTTTTGAGAAGAAAAAAAAATCCATTGTCACTCAAGCTTTATTTTAACCAAAGCTTTTCAATTTTATCATAACCATGTGTGCATTTTGGGGGATGAAAAAAGGTTTTAACTCAAAATTCTATTGTCTCTTACTGAAAATTCAGTAGGATTTGAGTGGCAAAGTGATATTATAATTGTTCATTGTCATCCAGGATAATTAAGATACTCACCTACCAAAAGCGCATTCAGATTTACTGACTTGAAGAACACTTGGCAAGAGTGTGCGTTGCTCATGTGTGCAGTGAAAGACCCCAACAAGAAGACTGCGCTCTATTTCTTGCAGAGTGATACAATGACCAGGATTTTCCAAGTGCTGCATAAACATCCATAAATTAAACCTCACTAGGGGACTGTAGTAAGAATTCCACTTTTTTTCTCATTTTTAACCTGAGAGATTAAATAGCTCTGTTCCCTTCATGTCATTGAGCTTTCTTCTGTACAAAGAACAACACATGTCTTGTCTCCACAGCTGCAAAAATGAAGGGAATTGATCCAGCAAGTAGTTGGAAAATGACAAAGGACAAGCAAGAAAACTTGGGTGTGGAAAATTGTACCTAGTGTTCCGCAGTGCCAGTAAACTCACACGCCTGATCTGCACAGAGACAGTAATTATGCTGCAGGGCAGAGACAAGGCATTGTAAGGTCATGCTGGCTTAAGTACAGTCGAGGGAATACACATAAAGTTTAGAGTCCCGTTGTCATCTTACTCCTCCTGCCTCCCTGGAGTACTGCTTTGTCCAAGTATTAGAGAGCTGACCTTAACAAAAAGCGTGAGCTGAGGCTGTCACAAGGATTAGCCATAGAGACAGAAATTCTTTTCTGAAAAAACCCTCTTGCTGCTCCTGCACAAAATGTCATAATGAATGCAGGGCACAACTCTCCTACCAGATCACCAGTCAATTTTTCCCACATCCTATGACCTCTTCATCAAATCCCCTGCTTGTATTTCCGCAGATTTTCTCCCCCACAAACACTTTCTTTTGCAAGATAAAGTTCAATAACTGTCAGGGTGTCTGTTTCTTCTTACCCCACATTCCTCTGATCCTAAATTGAAGTCATACTTAAAGATGATGACATTCTAATCACACTGCTAGCAAGAAAGGAGAAAGTTAAAGTCAATGTCAATGTCAAATTTCTTTTAATTAAAGGAACAACAATGAATTGTTTTCACAAATAGAAAGATTTTCTGTCTGTAAAGGAAAAAAGAAAGCACACTGGTGGATATCCATTTGTACATTTCTGTACTACCAAATAAGACCCAGTTCGAAGTCACCCAACTTTCTATCCCTTTCCCCATACACAATCAAACCACTTTCTGTAACACTGTAAAACATCTTACCCCCAGTTCGCAACGTTATAAATGAAGATCCAGCCTAAGGCACATTTTTCTCTATCAGAAACGTAGCTTCCAGATAATAAGGTATTTATAATAAACAGCTTCTCAGGTACTATAGCATAAATAGTGATGCTATAGTAATTTCAGAAATAATTCTTTCTATGAACTGAGTCTTAAAATTTTAAAACTAAACCAAGATGTACAAGTCACATATACATGCTCATGGTACCAAGACACTTGCTGTCTGTCAACCTGAATGCTTGATACTGACAAACTGCAGAGAAAGAAAATATTAAGACTTTCTTAATCGGATCCAAATTATATAAAAGTAACCCCATGTTACCTGCCTCCTTCCTTCTATTAATGTGGCTTACATTATCTTTCCACATTCTCAAGAGAACTGAACTTTCTGTGAAGATTAATGCTACATTCACTTCACTGCACATTAATGTAGAAGACATTATTACTTTGAGCTCCAGGAATTCCCACTGGCAAACAATATTAAATCCATGCATTGTCTCTCCAGCTATCTTGACATGTTGGCTTTAGAACTTCTGTAAATTCAGCCACGGTTGATAACAGGACTCTGTGCCAGAATTTTGATTGAAGTGTGCAACCACTTTAAAAATATATATATATTGGAAGAAATTACATACTGGTACCAAACTACAATTGTTTCTTCCTATGCCTCCACAATGGTTTCTATAGGAACAGTAGAGAAGTTACCAAGTTTTACTCTGAAATAGCAACATATTTTTAGAATACTAGACCTTCATATCTTGACATATTAATTATATTGTTTAATGTAATGTATTCATCTGCAAAGATGTGTCTTTAAGAGCACTAATGTTGTTATATTCTTAGAAATTTACCTCTATGTTCTTTAAGGGAAATATCCTTGAAATTGCTCTAGGAAAACTATGGGATAAGAAAAACATACTGGCTATATAATATATAGCCCAAATAAGCAAGGAAACAGAGAAATCTCCACGTTCTGTGGTATTATTATTCTTCCAAATTAAGTAAATTTAGTCTGTGCACTGGAGATTTACTTCCATGATTACCAAACTTAACTTCCCTTTCAATTCCTACAAAACTTTGGTTTAGGAAAGGAAAATACGTACAAGTTGCTAAGCTCTAAAAACTGTACAGAAGCTTTCTTTCTTCAATGCATCCCTAACTGATAGTGTAGTAACTATCTGCACAGACTAGAAATTATATGTATAACTTCTGTGCAACGGTTAAAAGCACACTATACAAAAGAGTGTATTCCTGAAGACCAACCTTCACAAGTCTTGGAAAATAGGATCTTATTCAGAAGTCCATCACCCAGCAAAATGCCTGGCATGAAATTTATGTGTGTTGCGTTGAAGGTATATTGATGGCATTAAATCCCACAGCTCTGCGCATTCCCGGATTAACACCCCAAGTAGCAAAGTTAGTAGTTATAGAATCTAGGATCCAAAGGTCCCATTTAACCTTACATATACTATTTGGAGCTAGAAAACAGATGCAGTATTTAACATTTCTGCATAGCTTTAATATGGGTAGAAACAATTTAATGGTAGTAATCTTCTGTTCCCGTATTGATATTTCATTTAAAGTCATAGAGTCAAGGGTTTTTTCCTGAGGATTCTCATGGGAACAGAGGCAAACCATATGAAACCCGGGAAAGAAAATGAGGCTGATCAGAGCGATGTGAGTAGGCACTGGCACTTACCACACATATTAGAAGCAACAACCTTTTTGTTTGGATTCTTTATTATTGGAAATAAATATCATGAGGGCTTTACTTACCACATCCCTCCTCTTCAATAATATGCTTCTATCTACTTTTTATATGGTGAAACTCTTTCTGTTACAGAACAGTAGAACCCTGAAAAGCTCTATGTAGGTCAAACAGTTGCATACACCATCTTGAGTCAGTCTGCCAAACAGGAAAGCAGCCCTTTGGGAAGATAATGTCCTATAAGTTACATCTTTGTCATAATCATGCCCTCCACCCTGAAAAGATCTACTTCTTCCATGCCATGACAGTTTCATGCTGCCTGTTTGATGGGTGCCTAATGTCTAATGAGAAGTGTGGCCAGTATTAGCTCACTTGCCCATTTTGAGACAGTACAAATGTCATACACAATAGCACTATGAAGCAGGCAGCTCCTTTTTTATTCTCACTTCTTAGAACATGGACTTTTCAGCCGAAATGTAACAGAAGACTTCATGCTATTTCCCTTGAAATAGTTAGGGTTTTAAATTCTGACTTCAGAAAGGATGAACTTGAACTTCTACACTTCATGCCATTCCTCTGCACCACTAAATAACATGGCTTTCATTTATAACCTTCTCCCTTTCTCCACTAACTCAAAAAACTAATACTGCCAACATTTCCACAAAGCATTCAGCAGCAAAACATGGCCAGATTTATAAAATGTTTCTGGCTCTCTCATATATCTTTATGTCATCAGTACATAAAAGCACTTCCCTAGTGAAAATGCAAGGCCCAGGCCCTGTACACACATGCTAGTGCTATTTGTAGTAACATCAGTGGAAATGGCATGTATAGTCATTTCTACATTTAGAAGACTACAGTACTTGAAACTGAAATTGCACTTTGATCTTCTGAGAAAACATTTTTCCAGGGTTGGACCATAATTCAGAAAGATACTGAATGAAGATATGTCTACATATGTTAAAAACTTATATTCAATTAAATGACTGTTAAAGTTACTAGACAAGATTGCATTCCTTAAAATGACACAATCAATTACTCTTATCTTCACCCATCAGTATGACACTGGTTTGGCTTTCTGTAACTGTTTACTGGCTATTTGTCTTAGCAGTAGCAAACCAAACCAAATATGAATACACATTTTCAAAATGACAGCAGCATCCTCTAAGTTCTTTATATCTACTCTGTACATTTATCCCATATTTGGGGCTAAACTATAGCAGTTGCTTTATCACTTGATGACCCCTCCCCAGCCAAGGCAGGGGAATCAGGGAAAGGACTCATGGGTTGAAGTTAAAACAGATTAGAAGGAAACAGCCAAGCTAGAACCAATACCAGTATGAAGTAAACAAAGTTATATGCAGCTCAGCAAATGTACAGCAGGCCTCAGGAGCAGGAAGGGGAGCAGGGTCAGAAGAATCCCAAGCTGGAAGCCCTCTGTCCTCAGCAAACTTCCCCCTTTATATTAAGTGTGATATTTATGTGCTGGGATACATCTGTAGCCAGCTCAGGTCAGCTGCCCTGGCTCACTCTGAACTGCTAATGGCCTGTAGACCATGGCAGGTTTATGTTTCTGTCCCAGTGAAACCAGGACAGCTACATATTTGATTTTAAATTCATAACTGGATTTCTTGAGATTCCTATTTGACTCACATATCACAGTTCATGTCTATTGTGCGAGATTCCTCAGAAAGTGCCGGTATACAAACATACCACCTCTCCTGCTTAGCTACTGCAAACCCTCTTGGACATCCGAGTTCTACAGATTTTTTAAAGAGTGCTCATACCTTGTTTATACTTCTCTTTATTTTGATTTTTAAAGAAAATATCAAATGTCTAAGATCTTGTTTAATTAGTCTTCAATCTACTAACCTTGATCCCTTTGGGAGTCAAAGGCAGTAACTAACATACCCATGATGGAAGAAATCACACCGTCTCCTCCTCTTCAAATCCATATGGATCTCGGAGTCCATTGTGTCATGAGGAAAGGACCGGAAATGTTATGGGGCCTTGCTGCATTTTTCCTTCTTATCCAACGTTTAAATGCTTTTTATACTGTCCTGATTGTGTTTTATCAGAGAACTCAACTTCTTGTGAAACAAATATTTACACTGGATGTCTTGTTTCAGAGATAGCACTGTTGTTTCCTCCAAAATCTGCCATTTCCCCAAAAGCTAACTGTACCCTACGGCCAAAATATAGCTACTCCCTTATCTTTCCTTAATAACTTGCATATCAGAAACAATATTTTGTTAAGTAATGGCTTACATGCCTGGACAGTTCCCAGGACTCAGCTAATGTTAATTGCATTTGCAACTGACTAAGAGTGTGCCTCATGGCAGTCCTTTCAGATCAGCAGACAGTCCTGAACTGTCACTCCAAAGCAACTTGTCTGTGTCACTGTGTTCTAATCGTTGATCTTTTCTGTTCAAATGACCATGTGAGTTTATGATTTGCTAATCTACGAAGAACAGCCAGATGCCAGATACATCTTTTACAGCACTTAAGACTAGTTTACAGTATTTCAGTGGAAATATTCTGCCAATTCCTCCTGTGACTGCTAAAAGTGCAAAAGAGGTACCAGATGGCCCCAGAAGATGCATCTGAACACACATCTTTTTATTGATGAGGCTAACATATGAATCTCCATAGAAGCAGACTGGTCTAAAGTTATACCTATTAAGAAGAGGATTCCTGAGAACAACTTGCAGAACAGGCTGAATTAGTCTTTAAGTGCTTTTTTTATAAGCCAAGACTATCGCTGTTCTCTGGATAAATAAACCATTCCTCTTCACTACACTGTGAAGACAAAGGTTCTCCCTGGATTTTAATCCTGGTTCCTGTGGCACAGATGACCGTTGTGAGTTCTCCTTAAAACCACCCCAGTATGGCTATTGATCTAACACTGCATACCTTTCCTTGAACTAACAGTGAATCATTTCAGGATGAAAGGGAGTGGTTCTTCCATTCTGTTGCTTTGTAAAGAGCAGCACACGCAGACTTTTAGCAATCTGATCAAAGCACAAAAACTGATTAAATCAAAATTAAAACAAAAATGAAAGGTCTAGATTTTGGTACTGCGGGAAGTAAATGCCAGTTTATATGCACAGCCTCTTTATGTCTCAAAAATAGCTTTCTCCTTCATAAGCAATGCCATTGATTGATGCTATTCAGGCAAATGTCTAGGAACATTTTGTTCAGTAATTCTTGTGGGCTTGAGCACACAGACTATAGAAGAAAAATCTATTTTAAACTCAAAACCCAGTGTGCCCTTCACTGAAGGCACGTCTGTGACTAACAGAGATGTCATGCTTATTATCTTTACCAGATGCAGAAGCTCAAAACGAATGATTGAGCTCATTAGAAGACAGAAAGCAAGGGACAGCATCCAACAGTCACAGAAACAAATTACTGGGATCCAGGCAAACTAACTAACTAGAAATTGAAAGAGGAAAAAAAAAAAAAAAAAAGAGTAAGCATAAGACCTATAATAAACATTCACAGCAAACCCAGAAGTCAAACAGCCTGATTTTTTATGGTCTTTGAACTGTCAAGAAAACGCTAGCACGTCTCAGTGACTAATGGATGAAAAATAATTGTTATTAAAATTAGACAAAAATACATGCAATAGGCAAGTTTTGAAGACAGGGATCTGATTAAAATTATTGCTGAAGAAAAGACTTCATAAAGCTAGAAAACATATCTCATGAAAACACTTCCTTGTCACTGATACCATGAACCTCCTCCCCTCAAGCATGCCTGCTGCATTTCTGTGACTTTAGCAGAATTCTAACTCTCTGGACAAAGAGGGATGAACAGAAATTTTCATCAGTTTCCCTAGGGCCACCTAATTTCTTAGATGGCAGTCACTGGTATGTTGAAGGAGAAAATTGCTCTTCATTTCCATTTGCACAAAACTATTATCTTACCATTTTGTTGTCTTCACCTCAACAGATCTTGTGTTCTGTTATTTAAATTGTAGATCAATGTTCAGTGTTGTTATGCAATATATACATTAGAACAAAAGAATGAACTGGGCCCAGGATTTGGGCAGAGTTTTCTATCAGTTTTGCCTTACTTTTAAATCTATTTTTGTGTGGTTTTGCTATTCTTATTTCTCTTTCTGAGTCATGCATCTCACGAAGAATTCTTTGGGGCTTACTGATATAATGCCCTACTCTCACAATCGTGTGGCATTTTGAAGAAGAAATCGACCTATGTTTTGAATGAAATTAGATTTCAGTCTCTCCATCTCTCTCAAAATCCCAAAAGTGATGGGTTGGATTTACAAATGTTATAATCCACCAACCTTGGGCTTTTGGCTGTACTTGAAAAACAAGCATTTTTTCAATGCTTGAAAATATTTTTCACTAAAAAAATAACTTCACTGAGAGGGAGATCGGTTTGTGGAACACATTCCCCAGCAAAGTGGTCAAAGCACCAAGCCTGTCAGAGTTCAAGAAGAGTCTGGATGATACTCTTTGTCATATGGTGTAATTCTTGGTAGTAGGTACTTGGGTGCAACAATCCTTATGGATCCCGTCCAACTCAAGATATTCTACGGTTCTATTGTTTCCTGTTGAAGTCTATTGATCACAAAGTGGACATCTACCTTATCACTGAGATCAAAGCATTCATTCAAAAGTAACCTAGTGTCAGAACTCACTGGATACAACACAGCACCTGCCTTGGAAGGTTTGGCTAATCCTTGGATCCATGAAGAAAGCTGGACTTCAAAAGGGCATTTACTGTAGTCTCAGGTACATGCTTAATTGCCATGAGAAAAGGCTAAGCAAAGCAAGGTCATGAATAACCATCATCTTCCATCTGGACATAACCAAAGACATCAGACTGTCAGTAGTAAAAATATGTTCCAGCGAATCAGTGGAAAAACTGGAAAATTTATTTCAGCATCTTTATCAGACTATGAGATGGTTAACTGGACAATTGTGGCTGGACATCAAAAACACCTCGAGAAACTGAACAAAATTCTGCTTACATTTTATAGGTATTTTCTCTTCAGAGTAAGTTCTAAACAGACTGGAAATCATACAGGCATTGCTGCTAATTAGAAAAACAGAATAGAGTCAATCGAATTTTTACTAAATAAATATGACTGAGTGGATGACAGTGGTATTTCCTAAGAGCCTACTTTGCCTCTGGACAGATTTTCAGTGCCCAATCATTATCTTTAAAAACATCAGCTTCTTTCGTCCATAAAGATGAAATACCTGTGCTCATCAAAGTGCTAAATTTCAAGTACACTTCTTGTGAAACTTTAAGCTACTAAAGAAATAGAATCTTCAACAGGGCAAAGTCTTCAGTTTAAGAGGTCTGACAACAGATGTGAAGGGCCATTTTCAATAATCCGGTATCTGGTTTTGCAGAAGTCATCGAATAATAGACACCACATTAAAAAAAAAAACACAACAAAAATCATTAAAGAAAACCAGCTAGGTCTAACTACAAAGAACACGCTTCTTTCATCTGAGGTTTTAATCCTTGGAGTTAGCTTCCTGAACACACTAAGATTAAAGAAGGAAAAATTTACAGGTAGATATGCAGAATCTCCAGAAGAAGCGGGTAAAGACTAAAAGCTATTTCTCATGGATATTTTTTTTGGTAAAGTATCCTTCAATATAAAAGAGGTCAGCAATGTACTGAGTATTTTTCATGAAAGAGTCTTAACAACAAAGCAGGGAAGCTCTTTATGAATTATCTCCCTTTGAAAAGACTTAAAAGACCAGCCTGAAAATTGTTGAAAAGAAAAATACCCAATCCATTTTATAGCACATTAGATATATTTTCATTAGGTCAGGCTATGAACTCTCATGAGTAACAAATCTAAGATGCTGGGATAAATAATTAGATGTTTTAAAGCCTTGTTTAAGTTAAGTTTTCTTGACCACTATGTCACTTAAAGAATAGGGCATAATTTTAAAATTGCTAAGTGACAGTTATAAAATTAGATATTCGTTATATTATGGTCATTTGTATTTTGACAATCCATAATAGTTTTAAGATTGCTATGAAGACCTTTTGCATGCCTTTTTATGCTGTGATGGCTAAATCTCTGTGGAATTATTAGGACTTGACAGCTCTATGTAAAGTTGAAATAATGGAGTTTGACATCTGAGAGCTCCTTAATCCTCTTCATCAGTACTGCTTCAGTAATTGAAAATGTCAGGCTCAAATGACTGTAAGCCTCAGATATCTGTCACTTACAATTATACAAAAAATTGGTATGACTTTTACACTGTATGGTCCATCACAGAACTATGATACTGCAAACTATAATTTGTTCAGCATGTTCAATTCCTTTCAATATAAAGCAAAATAAATGAATAAATAAATAAATAATACATTTACTGACTCGGGTCTTTAAAGAAAGCCTACTGAACTATCAGAAGAAAATTATTCTCTTCCACAGGATGGGACAACCTGTTGTTTCCAGTTCATGAACATCTATGAAGAATAGCATGGATACTGTCACTGAAAACAACAGTTGCTTCAGATACGTGTCCCATGCAGCCTCTTCAGAGCAGTGTGATGAGTGTGTATATATATGTAGTTGCTACACATACCTAGATGTGATTGTTAAGAGTTAATTGCTGGCATCTGGCATAGTGCTGTGGTTTGGTTTAGGATGAGAATAACACTGATAACATGCTGACGGTTTAGTTGTTGCTAGGTAGCACTCCTAAATTCTGGAGTTTTTCAGTTTCCCATGTTCTGCCCGTGAGCAGGTGCACAACAAGTTGGGAGGAAGCATGGCCAGGACAGCTGACCCGAACTAGCCAACGGGATACTCAAATGACCCTGATACCTAGATACAAGACCATATCTTGTCAAAGCACTAAAATAACCAACGGACCAATAATCCCAGCAGCCAGGACCCAGTGAAATGGCTGAATGAATGCACAGAATCACAGAAGGATTGAGGTCCTATGGAACATCTGGAAGTCACCTGATCCACCCTTCCTGTTCAAGTGGGGACACCTGGAGCCAGCTACCCAGATAGCTAACGAGTATCTCCATGGATGGAGACTCCATAACCTCTTTGGACAACCAGTTCCAGTGTTGTATCACATGCATCCAAGGATCCTGGAAACCTCTTTGGACAACCAGTTCCAGTGTTGTATCACATGCATCCAAGGATCCTGGAATTGCACCTGTTGGTGGCAACATTCTAGCTAATCTTTCACTAAAATAAGTAATTTCAGCAAGGAAGACATCTTTAGGAAAGGGCATCTCAGTGGTCAGAGAAATTCTTAGGACATACAAGAAACTCCAGTTCAAATGCCATACCTCTGCCTACAAAAGTCAACTTCCACCCTCTTCCCTTTCAGGAGGGAACTCTGCTGTTTTATTACTTCAAGCCACTTCTTTTTATTATCTCTTTCTTTTCCTTTCTAACCAGACTTCAAGCCCTTCTTTTCCTCTTTTCCACATTCCTCCAGACCATCCCGTCCTTATTACATCACTTCCCCAATGCAGTTTTCCCAAATTCTACCTTCTCCTTTATCTTCTTTCCCTCAGGCTTTTCTGCGCTTTAGTTTAAATACTCACTTCAATTTATGAGTTCAAGGTTATGGAAAACACATCATCAGGATAACAGTGATCTAATTAATACTACTCTAATACTTCTTCAAAACATCACTGATGGCATTCTCATAATGCATTACATTAATATTCCATCAGAAAGTTATTTTCCAAGACAGAAATGGAGGCAGAGAAGATAACGTATCTAGCGAAGAATACATGTCAAAGACAGTATCAAAAAAAAAGATCTATTTTATGAGAAAGGAAATAAATGTATACATTTTTCACTGTTGATTTTTCTAAAGAAACTCGAATTTTTTTCCTTAAGTGGTTCATCCTTTCTGTTCCAATGCAAAACTTTATCTTAACCTGCTTGTTACAACAAGCTATAACTACAGAACATTTTCAAATTAATTAAAGATATATTGTCTTGAGGCTTAGAAAGTCAGTGCAGCTTTTGATGTGTATATGAGAGGGAACAGTAAGAGGGAGGAAGGAGGTTATGTTACTATGGGTACTTAGCTATCAATTATTCTTAGGATTATTTGGTAGTAAAAATGAGAAGTAAAAATAGGAATGTTATTGTGAAAATAGTCCCCTGCCCATCCCCACAATACTTCATATAAATGGTAAGTGCTTCTCTTAGAGGAAGAAATGATAACTCCTGCAGCCAAGTCCTGGTAGTAATGAGCTAGCTCAGTTACCAAAAAAAAAAATTTATATGCAGCAACCTGAATCAGGTACTCACTCCATTCTAATAAATCCAATTTTAATGAGAAAGTGAATCAGACTTTATATATGAAAAATGTTTACTCAAGATGACAGGTATTGCTATGAGTATTGCCTACCATTAAAAAAGAAAATGTTCAGATATACACCATATTGGAAGTGGAAGTCAGGAAAGCATTAGATTAATCTTTCAGCTCAAGCATGTGCTACAGGACGGAGCTGCCGGTGTCTTCAAACTAACTACAGAATACACAGCAGGTGGCAGTAACTGAAATCAACGGGTGTTTTTCACTGTTTCAATGACACCAGAATGCAACATTCTGAAAACTCATTGTCCAGTTTTGGCCCCAAAAACCTAGCTCATCTGTTCTAACCAAAAGTAAAGTCACATATTTAATAAGTACCCTAGCATTTGTAACTCCTTCATTTGAGCATGGCGTCACTGAACCATCAATACATTCAGACACTGATAACTGCTACAACTTGTTTGTACAAGACCAACTAAACTCAAGCAGAACCTGTTCTGTTCTAGGTGATCTTAGAGATTCTTTCTTTATCTTAAATTTCATACTGAACTTTTCCTCCTACCCCAGATTTCTATCTTGACCTGTTGGACTGTCAAGCCATCTCTGTCTATTGATGGAATTTCTGCTCTTTTCAACTGACACTCCTCAGCATTTGTGTTCTCCCCTTCCTTCCAATTTATGGTGATTACAAGTTGTTGAATGATTATATCTAGTTCACTCTGGTCACACTGTGATAGACAAAATGCTTAACATAGCATATAAGTACTTTGGTTAACTTTCCTGAATATCAGGGTGATTTTAGATCTTGTTGCCTTATATTGTTTTCATAATCTACCTTCTTCAGAGCTAATCGCTTATGTTCTACTTCATTATTTGGTAAATAAATGTGCATTTATTGTCTTCTTGTGTTTGTTCTAAGTCCAAATGTGAGGGTTTTCCACAAACTACCCTTATATTCATATTTCTGTTCCGAATTAGTGCTATGCTTAAACAATTACAGCTGTAATAGAACCTATTAAAAAATCTTTGTACCTCACCAAAAAAATATAATTTAAAAAATTTCCTTTCATTAATTGTTTCAGTAGTCTTCCCATGCATTTGGGTATGAAGGTTGAGGCACTGGTAGTCTACCAGACTTCTCAATGGATAATTTCCTCAAAATGATGAAGTAGAGCTATTTTTACTTCTGTACCTTTATATGTTTCACTACCTTTTTGTTATTGGTATGAGGAAGTCATTTATTACATTGTTATAGGATAGTCAGCTTATTCTTTTTCTCCCTCCCACTCTTTATATATGTACTTCTCTCTATATTTATATCCACACGTATATCTATTTACTCATTAAAATCAACAAACTTGTCTTGATATCAAAACTAGGAAATTCTGAATATTCCATCCTTTGTTCATTCAATTTGAAGTTAAACATTCAAAATGAAATCAAGAGTGTTCTAACACTGAGCCTTTAGTGTTGTCAGTCAAAACAAGAATGGAATAACAATAACAGTCTTCCTCAGTAACTCCAGAGCATCCAAGATAACATTTCCATCTCCTACCTGTCCTAAAACTAGACCAAACTACTAATAAAATAGCCTACGTCTGTTATGTAAACAATTGTTCACATAACAAATTAAATGTTATACCCTAAAATTGTTTAACAAGGTAATTTGTCTGTTTCTCTTCCATACAAACAGCTCCAGCTCTTCTTCTATAGTCCCCCTCATGTTCACAAGGATTTCCCTATAAATGCTGTAAAGATAGGTTTTTTGACCCCCCCCTTTAAATTCTTTATGAAAACCCTGCCTTTCTGGAAAGTCTACAGAACCCTTGATGCTGATATGACAGGAAGTAATCTATCTTTCTAAGTGGCACTATTTATTGGGTTTCTTTACTCTCCTATTTGTCATACCTATCCACCATCTTATGTCTTAGATTTAATTCGTAAGCACCTGGGGCAAGGATCATTTATTAACTCTGTTTGTACACCATCAAATGCATCAGGGTTATGATTTATGCCAGAACTGACAAATTAAATAAATAGCCTGACTTTCCCCTGAGACTCTGAAACACTGGTTTTCAGAACCCTTGTAAAACAAGTACTGGAACTGAATAAAGTGACTTGGATGGTGATCACAAAATATAAATTCAATGGACACTTCTCTCATACGTGGGAATGCATACTTTTCAACTTGGCTGATTCTCCTAAATATTTTTATTTCAAGAAATCATTCAATTTTTTTTTTTACCCCCCAAACACAAAACGCAGCATAAAGTGAACATAAGTTTAGATGCAGAAGCAGAATGCTAGAAAGTATAGATTTATAGATATATTTATATAGATATATAGATATCATTTTTTATATACAGGTATCTATCAATTAAAAGATACAGAAGCAATGTTTGTTCATTACTCTCTGATTCTCTGGCAAGCACCTGATCAAACCTGAAGATTTTCTTTCATCAGAAATCAGGTAAAATCATATGAAAGTCACGTACATGTACCCCAAGCTGCTGTGGCTGGGTGCCTGAAGGAGGTTGTGAACCCACTGAAAACTCATGCTGGAGCAGGCTCCCAGAAGGACTTGAGGAGACTTGAGTCTTGAGGAGGAACACACTGCAGCATGTTTCTGACAGCACCTGTGACTGGGGGTGATCCACACTGCAGCAGTCTGTTCCTGAAGGACTCCAGCCTGTGGAAGGGACCCACACTGGAGCAGTTTGTGAAGAACTGTAGAACTGTAGTCTGTGGGAAGGACTTACTTATGGTGGAGAAGTTCATGGAGAACTGTTTCCCATGGGAAGGACCCCCACACTGCTTCAGGGGAGTGTGAGGAGTCCTCCTTGTGAGGACAATGTGTGATGAACTGACCAAAAGCCCCAGTTCCCATAACCCTGCACCACTGCAGGGGAAGAGGTAGGGAAAACCAGGAGTAAACCTAAGCCTGGGAAAAAGGGCAAAGTAGGGTGAAGGTATTTTTAAGATTTTATTTCCCATTATCCTATTCTGATCTGATAATAATATACTAATGTCTCCAAGTGAAGTCTGTTTTGCCTGTAAGGGTAACTGGGGAGTGATCTGTCCCTGCCCTTGTCTTGAACCATAAGCATTACATAAAATGTATGTATAAAACATATCTGTTTTATAAGGAACTACATGGTTGTGTGCATGCAAAGCAAGCATACTCTGGCATTCCAACTTTCTGAATGTGTATTATTCTTTCTGACTCTTGAGAATAATATAAGAGATTTTTTAGAAATGGTTTTCATGAAACTGATGAAAATCTGCTGCACTCTGTTCACTGATAAGAGTCAAGCAGATTCGGTCAGAAGCATTAGCCTTCTATTCTGTTAGTAGAAAGCTTTGAAATCAACATACTTAACATGTAAAAGTTTCAGCTAGCTGGATTTGGAAAATATATATAAACCCTTGCCACTATTTCATGACAGGTGACAGAGGAAAGATGATGTCCTTTCAATCTTTTGCTCCAGTCCAGCTTAACTAATGAAAAGCTTCTACTGAAGATTAAAGAGTGATGGTTTTAAAAGAAAAAGGGAATAAAAGCTGGGAAAAGAAAAAAGAAAAATGAACTGTCATGGCATTTGAGAGATTAATTCAATCTGTCCCACCCTAATTATCACACTAGGGCAAATCCTAGATTTTGAGTGACTTAGTATAGAACACAGGTCAAATTGGACTTCAAAAACTATCATATTACCATCAATTTCTCACAGAGCTCACAGTGATTTGGCATGTGGTCCCACATATCCTGCCATTTAAGTAACAGAATTCAAAGGCCTCATTTTTGTCATTCTGAAAGACAGTTTTCCAAAGCAAAAGCTTTTTCAGCTCAGTGACCAATATAAGCTTTTTATTTATGCAAGTAGACCTGTTGGTCTAAATGTTCATAAAAGGGGAAAAAAACAAGTCACCAATTACATACTTAAAAAACATATGTAATTTGGCAAATATACTTGATATTTATGGCAATGCTTCATTGAACAGAACTTGCTCATTTCAGAAGAGTAGTGAAGTGGCACTGATAGCTAAGATCATTTTTCCGGAGAGGCTCGGGTTACAGCTCTCATCTATGCTAAGAGAAAGCTTCTGAAAGATTCAAAGTTTCCAAAAAAAGTTCATTTTCAGTAAATATGGAAACAGACTGCATACTCCTAAAGATCAAGCCTGCACCCTGGATTGGCAAAAATTCAACTATGGCTGCAAAAGGATGTAAAAGAAAGCATTTTTAACATCATGTATACACCAAGCTGTTCTATTTCAGTAAGGATGCCATTAGTCTAATCTGTAATCGCATTCAAATTCTATGGGCAAATTCTGACCTGTTAACCTACAGAAATGATGAAAAACTAAGCAGTCTGTTCCAATAAACTGTTGAATTTTCTGGAAATCTGACCACAGATTTCCTTAGTTAGTCTTTAGAAAACTGAAACCATGTACAGCCCTATTATGTTTCATCATTTAATCAGATTTAAATAAATAGAGTTTTCCCCTCTCCAAGTGATCATACTTGTGCACTTGTGCTATTGAAACTGAAGAGTTTATAATAATAATAACTAATAAAGGACAAAGCAAATGCAGAACAGTAAGACTAATATTACATTTCCTCAGGAGAATGGAATTGTACAAGATGGGGAATGGCAATAAGAACAACAAATAGAATCACACAGAAACGGTTTCCCTTTCCCAATTGGCTCGAAATCCAGATGATAAAACTGGATAAGAATCAGATATAAATAGATTATAATAATGTATATTTTAATGTGCTAGTTAAATTTGACATGTCTACTTTCAGAAGGAACAAGTTTTCTGCACATGTATATATATACACTGAGGGAAAAAAAAGAGATTTAATTCCAACATGCATGAAAAATGTGCTTTAAAATTGTGTGTCAACAGAAGAGCATTGTTAAGTGGAAGAAGGGAAAGTATAAAGAAAGGATTTTTCATATCAAAGATAGTGCTTGACAAGAGAAGCTTCCTGAAAGAAAGAGCTCTTCTCAATGCAGTCTGACATGAACCCCCAGGAGAGAAAAAGAACCAAAAGTGCTGAGGTGACAATGGCTGCTGTTCCTTAATCTTTGTCACCTGTGTTCCGTACAACTTAGACACAGCTTCACATAAGATAAAAATTCTATGGATTTTAGAACAAATCTGCCCTATTCTGCTCTTTTATAAAATGGCACACCTTATTTGTGCCCTATGCTTATTTTTCTGGTTTTATTTCTGGAACAGCAATTAACGATTTATCCTGACAGATACAAAAGTTTGGTGAGGGGAAAGGTCCTTCTGGCCTACAGCAACTGAAAATGATTACAGAAAGATCTAGAGTGTGAGGTGTCACAGCAGTTGGAACACACAGTGGCAGAGAGGAGGCCCAGTGGCTCTGGAACACCAGACACAGCATGCAGTATTATATGGCTTGATCATGAGTACCATGATACAAGCATATGTGCTTCTCAGACAAATTATCCATCATCATACCTGACAGAAATCCATGGATATACTTTATTCTTACATGCTTGTCATTTAACTGAAGCGGTTGCTCTCGTGTCTAGACATGTGAATCAGCATCATAATCTGTTGTCAAATTACCACCATTGGATGTGAGTTTCCTTACTGTGGGATCACAACTGTTACACGATGAATCACTCTGTGTTCATTTCTCACTCGCTGTTCATCTTTGTATAGTCAGATGATTTGAGTAATTTCATAATCATAGGCTGTACAACTACTTTAAAATGTTATCACAGTCACAAGAAATTATGTGCTGTTATAGTCAGTAGCTATCAGTACAGCACAACTGAGATAGCTAAAGGACCAGTTTTTTTCTAAAGTTAATGAATGGTCCTGGTTGCAGATCTACTCAAGCAAATGCTCTCCACCAAAGTAGTAATGCATGATTAAGCTCCAGATAAATTTTATAAACACTAAAACATTCCACTAGTAGTTAATATTTAACAGAGGAATAAGCATGAAACCTGAATTATCGGTGTGACTCTAAAAGAGGAAGGGAAGCACTAGAAGACAGCAAAATATAACATCCACAAAATTTGCACTACCATTTACTGAAACACACAGGAATTTATATTTTTAATCAAGCCTGTATCCCAGCAATTAAGGCTATGTATGAATGTATATATATTTGGACACTTTTAAGATTCAGCTAGATAGAGTGCTGGGCCATCTTGTCTAGACTGTGCTTTTGCCAAGAATGGTTGGACCAGATGATCCCTGAAGTCCCTTCCAAACTGGTATTCTATGATTCTACATATTAAGATGAAGTAATAGATTATGGATCAGTTAAGGAAAGGATATATCCAGTGAACAGCAGCAGAAGTGGAAGTGGGTCATGGTATTCAAACAAGATTGATGTGTGCCATTATCATATGGCCTTCTAGTGCTTGTTTTCCTAGAGAGCTTAATACTGCCTGTGACACAGCTATACTGCAATATGCATCACAGGCACTGAAGGTTATACTGCTAAGCTTGGTTCCCTTCCATAATTATTAAATCACGTATTTGCTTTTGTTCTTTAGATTTATGTCATGCAGACTGAACTGTGCCAAATGACACACTTGCAGTGTATCATTAATAAGCACTGCTTTGTTTCATTGTCCAAGCACAAGAAAGGACACCTGTCTGAAGAACTGCATTTGCATTTAAATAGTTCTACCTTATAAAAAGCATCTTTTAGAAGCATTAATTAGCCTACAGTATTAATAACAGCGCATCGTGAAAACCCACTGAATGAATACCAGTACAGTTACAGAATTACAGTTTTATGTTCCTTAATACCATTCATATATAAACAACAGATTTACATTCATCTTTCTAAACTTTCTCTTACACAAGAGAATCACAGAAGCTTTCTGTGGAGAATTAGGTAGTTATGCATTGTTTCTATAAATGGCATAGGCTGCTCAGGTTATCAGTTTGATATCAGTTCATCTGACTGCCAGGAGTCAACCCAAGCAAGGCACCTAAAATGAAAATCATTAGCAAAGAGCACAATGAAAGAAATGTTATAGTAGAAAGCTAAGTAGTTAAAATAACATTGGCTTGAGCTCTTTACCAGATGGAAGCTAGTGATCTGGCACTAGCCAGGCTGCTGGCTAGGTTTATCATTTTCTGGCCTATGGTGGAAGGAAATCCCAAACCCTTAAATATTGGCCAAGAAAAGTAGGAAAAGTTGGATAACTGTCAGGAGATTACAGATTAAAGCCATGTGAAAGAAACAGATGGATAGTTAACAGAGGTACCTAATGTATAAGAGAGAAGAAAAAAGAAGCCTCTTTTGTATCTTATGTAGCTAGACTTAAAGACATTTTCAGGCACTTGAAAATCCAGACATCTTTGTAAAATACAGTCCTGCCTTTCATTTGTCTAAAGTCATCTTATGTTCCTGATTTTCCTCCTAGCACTACTGCTATGCATTACCTCTTCACTGTCAGAACTCTCACCCTCCTTTTAGGTGACATGGTTGACCCACCTTCTTTCTTTCTTTCAAAGCAAGCAGAGCTTGTGTTTCTTTCAAACACAATGTAGTTTAAAGAAACTCTTTGAAACCGGTTTTGAAGACAACTCTGTCATGTTTGTGCTGTTTACATCTCTACACAATGCTATTTGGGAATCTACTACCAAACTTTTCATTATAAAGATTTCACGTTTTCTTTTCCAATGTACAGTGGAGGTTCAGAATAGGGCAGACATTTCAGCATCTTCTTAGACTTACATTTTACTTTTCCTAGGAACTTCCCATATCCCTTCCATTTCCTTGAAACAGCAACATCATATTCCAGTTCCTTATTTCATTTCCAATTGCAGTTAAAAAAAAAAAAAAAAAATAGGGTCAATAATGACATGAAGATGATAAAATGTCTGTCCTCCTGGTTTGGTCTGATGCCTGTCTGGCAGTAATTCTGCATTTGTGCCAGACTATGCTGACTGAATGCTCACTGCATCCTGTCCGTGTCTCACCCCTTTCCTGTCAAAGTATATAGACATCTCTTCCTGAGCTTTCACAATGGGAAGGTTCAGTATACTTTCTTCATCTATCTGATGAACCATTGCACAGTTGCCTTTTGCCAACTGGCACTTTTATCATGAATTTATACAAAATATGAACGGTTTAGATAATGGCATGTGTTCTGCTTGCTACTTGAACATTGTAATTATTATTGTTATGCAAAATTTTCCACTGCTAGGTACTGCACTCAATAGGTTCACTGCATCTTAAAAAGTAAAAATGAAGTTACCATCACGGTTGGTACCCATGAAATTATTCAGAGGTGTTTTATTGAATTCCAAGTTGTGGCAGTTAAAATGAGAGAAAAGTTGATAAAAGATAATTGATAAAAAAATGGATAAAAGTTCATTGCTTTTCACCTTCTGCCTTTTTGCCCCATCAAAATTCTAAGCATCACATCCCATCACTTTCTGACATCTCATTTCAAGACTATTTTTTCATACTGCACATGGAATTAATTTGCGTATCCCCCAACAATACAAATCACTACTCTTAAGAACTGATGGGGCTAAACTTTGTTTAGAAAATTTGGTCTGGATACTGTTAGACATATATGTAGAAAAAGGAACAGGAAGGCAAGTTGAAGTCAGTAACATCTGATTTTTACTGGTATAATGCAGAATAAAACTTCATGTAACTTATCATGAATCCAATTTGTAATATGAACAGCTCTGAGTAGCAAGCAGTTGAAGGAGCAAGGAAAATCTTTCCTCTGCTTCAGGGTCACTAGAACCTCCTGCTGTACATGGTTTTGGGGAAGTGGTGGTAAGACTGCTAAAGAAATACAATGAAAATAAGAGGTGCAGAAACAGTCCAGCAAGAAGAGCAGAAACTGAGCATTTCTTTTATCTGTATATTCACTTCATTGCCACTCTACCAACCACTTGATTCCATTATTCTCCTCTTACTTTGTCATTAATGCACTTGCTTCATCCCATCAGTCACTGTGCTTGTCAGTAACACTCCTCACCCACATTATGTCTGCCACAGCAGTTTGGATGGCAAGCTAAGACAAAAAATGCACCCTCTTGTATTTGTCCACTGCACGGTGTAACAGTCAGTGCCTTCTCTCTCTTGCTCTTTAGGCACTACCGTAGCCTACCCGATTAATAATAACTGTAATGTACTGGGCAACCATACAGAGCAGAATGTCTCCCCGTGCACATATTTTAGGGTAAGAACCATGACAATTAACTTTTTCACCAGTGCTATATAAAAACTAAGTGGTGGTAGGAGGCTGATGAGGGGGCATGTTAATTACATGCCTTGCGGTTGCTGAAAGCTCTCTTGCTCCTTGGTACTCACTATTTCATCTAAACAGTATTGGTGAACATTTACCATTTTGGCATTCATTTACAAGCAAAACTGAATTAATGCAGACTGCAGAGACAAACAGAGCCATGGCCTATTTCCTTTCAAATAATAACTGTAAATTATTTCCACTGAGAATTATTTAGAAAGAGAAGTTCAGCTGATGGTATTTTGTCAAATACTAGAAATGTACATATCTACTTCTACGAGGTAATTGCCTTTTTTTTTTTTCTCTCTTTTATGAACTATGTTCCTCTAGAACAGCAGTGAAAGAGCAGGGTCTTTAAGCTCTTGCCTGAACATGTCTGTCCATTACATTTTTGTCAAAAGCTGACATACAATCACTTATTCATCCATTGATAATGCCTGATGCTTTCAATCAGTGTACAGAAACTACCGTGTTTTATACTTAGAGAACAAAAGCCAAATATCAAATCCTTATCTGTAGCTCCTAAAGAGTTCATTTCTAATATGCTCCTTTCAACTACTGTCACTTCTGATGTTTTTAAAGGTGTAAAGGACAGAATTAGACATAAGGTGGCAATTTTAGATTTCTGATGGCATAAAATCGCTCTGGCACTTTCCAGGAGTAGACAACAAGGACATTTTTAACAAAGACACTGGGCCACATTCTCAAGTAATTTCAAGTCACAGATTTACAAAGCACAAAATAGAAGAAATAACAGTACATTTAACAATTCACTGTTTTGATTTGAGCAGAATGCTGATCAATTCTAAGAAACACTCTGAAAACCATGAAAGTTATGAATTTACATTAATATGAATATTATTTCATTTTGACTTTAAGACAATTCTTTAAGTTAGTATCCACAGAGTTTAGAAAATATTTTCCACAGGCTGTAATTAAATTCAATTTTTTATTTTTATAAGCACCAAATAAAGGTTGACCATCCTGTTAAAACTGCTTATCAGAATAAGATTTTCCTTTCCTTTGTGCAACATGTGACCAACTAAGTTCTACGGTATACTCGTAAAGATGCTGTCTTCATACTGCCTCGCTCATAGTTCAGGTAGTCAGAAGTGTCTTCAGACTTCATCTTACACTGATTAATCTTATGAAGATCTCAGGAAACAGCTCTGGGACACTTTACACACACGGGACTAGACTTCGAGTAAAAAAAAGTTTATTTTCCTTTAGGGTGATGAAAAATGTAAAGTGTGTACAAAGCTTCAAGCATTTTTTCAATAGGATCTATGTTTTGTGCTGGTGTTGACACTTCTCAACTATTCTGGTTAGTAAAATATAATTTTTAATTTTTCAGGTCTTATGTTCAACTTCTAACTTTCAAGCATTACTCAGACTAAGTATGAGTAAAAAGCTCTGATGTAAGGTTACCAGTTAGGTAATAAATATCCAATACCACCAAAAAGGCCAAAATAAATGATGCCTTAAAGTTATATTTAGCTTTCCTACATGTATTGTAATCCAAGAGCTATAGCGACACCTACCCAGAACCTATAGTCCCCATCATTCTACATAAATAGGTTTCTGGACTTCTTTTTCTCCTTTTCTTCAATTAATCCATAGCTTACAAAATTATGTGGTTTAGGTGACTTATTAAAGTACCACGTTTAAGCTCCAAAAATACTCCCCTGTGCACTAGAAACACATCCAAAGGTCCTGAAGTTTTTAGCCTGTTCTTCCTGCTATTAGCTTTCAACACATTTTTCAAATACATTCTCTGATCCTCTAATACTTGCTCTGTCATCCAAGTACAGTATACACTCACCTGGACCTACTTTCATCTTTTTTTTCTGCAACAGTTTTCTGCCTGCTTTTTTCCTCTCGGTCTTGCCTTTATCTCCTATCTAGCATTTGTTTCTACTGCATTATCCTTCGGTGAAGCAGACAGAAAGAAGCAACTGATTGCTGGGTATGGAAACTACAGGTACATCTCTACTGTCACATTAGCTCACACATAAACCCAAATTCCACAGCTGCCTATACTGCCCAGTGCTTTATTCACCCTCACTAGTGCCTGGCACTGAAATTCAGACATATAAAGGGAACAACCAGAGCTACAGATTATGGATGGCATAAATTTGACAATACTAGCCTGGCAAATTTTAATCCATATGAAATACAGCTAAGATCCTACAGAAAGCATCTGAACTTTGTATTGAATAATATGCTTTGGGAACAGCCCACACCAAATTGGAAAACTTCATTTAGACAGCTTGAGACTGATGGATATGTTCTATTCTTCCTTCAACTTAAAGGGAAAAGGAGTTTCTCCCCTTACTGCATGCCAGTTGTGGGAGTGCTGCACACATGCTAAAGCTTTCAGTTTCTATTGCAGGCTCTGCTGTGCATTTATCTACTCCTAATAAAATGCACCACTTAACATCTCTACTAAGTTGCTGTAGGAGAAATAAATACGTAAGAAACCAAAATAATGTCAGCCAGAGGACAGTAAACAAAAATAATTAAAAAAATGAAAATAAAAAGCACACAAGCAAGTTTCAAACACCTATGGTAGTTCGAAGTTCCTGTGTTTATAATCCATAGCAGGTGCATCAAGATTCAAAATTCCTTGTATTCCTGACCAAACTTAAACAATGCTAATGGCTTTAAAAGGTGCTACGGTATTGAACAAATGGCTGGACAGTATCACTTTTTCCAGCAATGAAATGAAACAACTGGAGATGTAATGATTCTCAGAAAACATATTTCTCTATACTTGTCCAGCGTATTAATGCAGGAAAGTTTTAATTGTAAGAATTTTCCAAGTGATTTAGGAATCCAAGTCACTTCTTTCAAAGGGACTTTGACATAGACAAGCCCATCTTTAACTGAAAGTCAGGGGGAGTAAAGATTTTAAGTGATGTTTGAATATCTTAACCATAGTGATTTATAGCTAGACCTTCAAATGGCACAGAGGAGCATAGTTCCAGAGACTTCACAAAGTTATGTGGTTTTATAGTAGCTGAGAAACTGACCCCATAGCAACAAAAGTTCTTGATGTGCTACCAAAATATAAAAGGGTTTGGATCTGTAGCCAAGTATGTTTATAACCAAAGGTCTGATAAACATTGATAACTAATGTCAAAGTTTACTATATATAAACACAGGGAAATTTTACTTTAAAATACTTTAAAACCTTCAATGACCAGCAGGCCACTCCTGAGTGATCCAAAAAACCTAAGATACTTTATAGTTTCAGCTGTAAGCAAGAATAAATACATTCACATTGCTTTGCCACAACACAAAATGAGATTATAATGATGCACCTGACAAATTTTCCTAAAGTCTGTAAGCTACACTAATGAAAAAATCAAAAGTACACTATACGAGATACATCTGACTGTAGGAAGCAATATGGCCATGAATCCTAGCAGAGTGAAACAATATGCTGTAAATATAACTTTTGTCTTCCTCTTTTTTTTTTTTTTTGCTTGGGTTTCCCCCCCCGCCCCCAGGAAGATTTTACAGTGCAATCTCAAAAAAATACATGTATGAATTCATCTACAGCCTTCCAGTGGGTTGCAACCCTCTCTTTAGTGCAGCTATACTGGGGTCTAATAAACCTCAGGTATAATTGATTCGTTTCCTTATGATTATGACAAAGCTGAACCAAAGAAATTTTTTAGATCCAGGCATTTATTGAATTTTGAGTACGTGTAGTCAAATCCTGGAAGAGGCTGAGTACCTACAAGCACCCTTTGAACTTAATCAGTCCTGCTAGCCTCACAATCTCTTCTTTCAGTCTGACTGTGCGGTCTTTTTGCAAGACTGGATACATTGCTCAGCAGGTGCTTCCCAGAATTCAACATTACTTATTTGATATAAGACAATTGTTTGACTAGGATGAATTTCTGCTCTTAAAAGAGAGTCTTAAGGAACAGAACATTTTTCAGACTTTCAACTGAATAATACAGTGTCTCTTTTCCACTTTGATAATATTTCAGAGAAATTCTGGAGTAAGAATTTTTCATGCCAGAGTTGTTGAAGCAAGTGTGAGGAAGTGCTAGAACTTTCATTAACTTATAACACTGACATGTCATGGGAGCTCAGAAATGGGGAAAAAAAACAAATCACAAACCACAACAACACTTCCACAAAGTAAAGACATTCAGAAAGGAGAGAAACAATAACTTCTTAAAATCAGAATAACTCATACCCCACCATCAAAACTATTCTTGATATACTTTATTGTTTAACTGAGCAAGGGAACTCTGGAAATCATTAGCAATATGATATCACTACCACATCTGTATAACTTAGAGGATCAAGATCACAATTGTTTGGTCTATCCTTTAATTCCCATAATAGAATGTCATAATTTAAACATCGAAATTCATTCTTGTTCAAATTCTAACTGTCCCATGTTTAATATAAGCATGGGAAATAGTGAGTAGCTAGTAGCTACAAATTAGCATAATATGAATTGATTTTAATAAACTGTGTCTACTATTTTATTCAAAAGCACATTTAAATTAATAAAATGTATACAATTTCTTTTAAAGTGTCTATTTACATAGAAAAATACTAAATTGTAATAGCTCTCATTTATTTAAAAAGCAAACTATATAGCATGCTTTATTCTGGGAATTCTATCTTAAACTAACAAAGTAAAAGGAGTTACTGACCCTGTCCACTGGAATTATGATACAGTTATCTTTTGAGATGAAGAATATTGAGAAATAATTTATTGTAAGTGGTGTTCTGGTGAAAATCACATCTATTGCTTTGCTCATTTCAGGAAAGAGTGAAAGTTTTTAAACAGCAGCCTTACAGTCAAAGGAATGGCCACTTGAAACAATGGTTGGAATTAATCTTCTCTAACTTTGGCATGCAATAGTCAAGCATTCAATTGAAGCCAGCTTTTTCTAGGATGCTTCTATAATGAGCAGAGATACTGCCAGTCACCTTCATGCTGCAGTTGAGATTATTCCATGATTGGAAGACCTAAATTGGAAGACCCTCTCCATCAACTGCGGAGGAAGCTTAAGTGAGTACCTTGGATCTAACACCTAACCCTCAGATAACTAAACTGAGACAAATCCCAACTAAAGAAACAGAGAAGGAACTGATCATCTATCTCCTGTCAACCACTGGCTCAGATTCTGCTGATGGGCAGTGCCTGGGAACCTAACCCATACATGAATTGTTCATGGGTTTATTATCTGCTGCACTCATTCATCGTAACATTAGGACTGCTTAAATTTTGTTTACCTTCAGATCTCTCCCCTGTAACTAACCTGTCATTGCCAAGGTGCAGAGAACTTTCTAGAAGGACAGCTGCAGAGAGGCAATGGGTGGCACCGGGTGACCATCAGGCACCACAGGGATTTCCACAACTCAGAATCCAGTATTCCCTGTCCATCACCAGGGGCAGTAGAGGCTGCCTGAGGACAGTGAGAGGGCTGGGCCTTGACCCCTAGCCCCACACCCTGCCTGCATGCTGCCAGCCGGCACCCGACAGCCCACCAGCTGGCTTTCCTCTGCACCCAGCCACCTCCTCTGCTGCAGGACAGAGAGGGCATGTTGAAAACTGTTATGCTGACCTGCTCGCCCTCTCTCCCAGACTGCACATCTGTTCTGCACAGCAGGGCAGGTGTGTCACTTGTTGGTGAATATATGTGTGACTAGAAGTGTTTGGGTATCCAAGCTCATTTAGTCTCCAACCCTGCCTATATGGTCCCAAACCACAACATAAATCTTCCCTTTACTGTTCTTACAAGGAAATATATAATACCTGGTATGTGAGAAATAGCTGGCCACTAATTAACTTCCTTAACAAAAATTAGGTAATCATTGTCTGTTCGAGAAATTAAGAGTTTTGAAGTAACATTGCTAAGGCAATCCCAGTTAACTGCTGAACTCAGGCCTTCTCACAGCCTAGTCACACCCCTGCACAGATGACCTGCTGTTTCAGAACTCCCTGAACAATTTGGATGACACTGGCTGCAGTTGTTCATACTGCTGGCCCGAGAGAAGGGGAGATGTGTTTCCTAAAACAGGCTAAAGACCAGAAGATACATTTCCTGCCAAAGAAGTGATCTTTACTCACAAACCGTACTCCACTACTATGAATCCAAATTTCTAGACACAAATTGCTAACACAGCAAGATTCTGGATGGTCTTCATAGAGGAATTTTAAACCATTTGTTCAATTACATCTCTGTGGTACTAATAACTCTTCAGAATTATGTATATGAGGCTCATGTGATAGGAACTGGGTAATACTTAGGACACAAAAGTGGCCATCACTCCAAAATAAGGATGATTCAAGGACTACCATTAATTGAGTATTTGTCAATGGGATCTATACCATATACAAGAAAGGAAGGAAGTTTCATATTCTGTAGGCAATAGATTGCATACCAAACCTTTTATAAATTTTACTAAAAATCTAGTGATTTTCTAGAAAGATTTTGATAAAAAAGACCAGCTATCTATGCAAAGTCTAGGGACCACAGGAGTGAAAAATGACAAGACACACTGGCTGCTATTGTTTACTGCTGAATCCCAAGCACCATGATATACATAAATAGAGCTACATTACTTTGAATGTGCACTACTTTCTTCAGTTAGGTAGGAATATGGCAGAGCAAACAGTATATTCTGCTCCCTCTATTGGTTGTCTGAATCGGCCTGCACAACCAGAAGTTTGTCTGAAAAATGTTTTCTTAAATTAACATTTATCACCTACACTCTTGAACTACTTCCTTATTTTTGCCCCTTCCCTGTCCTAGTAATCCAAATTTGCCATGTTTTCTAGATCAAGAGTTCTGCTTCCCCTTTCTAGCCTTGTGTGTTGCATCTGCTATACCAAATGCATCGCTTGGATTTACCATTCTAAATATTTCATCTACAACTTTTTTCCCATGCTATAGAAAACATACACTGCAATAGTTAACACATATATGGTGTACGTAAAACTTCCCCTAAACAAAGTTTACAAATGTAGTATGAAAAATTAAATTATGTTAGCAAAATACTACTTTGTATCTCTGGATAAAAGCAATCAATATTTATCTCTGACTTTATATATGATTCAATAACTTCTTGTCTATACGTGAATAGTATTTGCATTTGTCATTGTGTCATCTTTCATCAGCACAATTTCTAATTAATCAGTACCCCAGTTAACAGTCTCAAAGCAACCTGAGTATACAAAAAGTGAGTATGTAAAAACTGTACAGTCAAAGCAAAACTTCTGGTAGCATAATCTGATGTCACCATAGCTGGTACGTTCACCTACCTGGAAGCAAGGACAATGTCCACTTCAGCTCTACTGGTAGAAAAGCAAGGTGAGCTGTTAGTTGGCATAAAATTGAATCTACACTTAAAAACATGGGGAGATAATGTCTCACCCACAACCACAATTTACTGCTTCTGCAGTCAATCTGTTCTGTTAATAATTCTCTGTATTCCACGCAGTATTTTCTGTTTTACTGGTAGTGTTGTGAATCTGGTATTTTTAATCCAACCTGCTTTCTAAATATTCTACCACAAATTTGTTTGTCCTAGATGGATTTATTAAAATAATGAAGAATGTAAATTATGTATAGATCTACTATTTTTCTATTAGCTGCTCCATTTATCCCTTATAAAACTTTAATACTGGAATACAAAATCTTGACAAGTGTCTCTGCAAGCAACTAACCTGAGTTGATACCATTCTACATGTTTTGTGGTAAATTCATAGCATGTTACTTATAAAGGCAATATGGTAAAGATTGTCCAGTATTTTCAATGTTTCGATGATATTGAGCTACAATTTCAGTTTCCTTTCAAAACACTTAATGGCTGTCAATGTAAAATAAAGACAAAACTGCACTGATGAGGTTCATCAAATATGTTCTTGACGTAAAGTCTTCAGTGTTTGAATCTGAAAATCTAGCAGGTATGTGAATGCAGTATTTGTAATCATATACCTTTGCTCATTTACAGAATGCATTGTTAAACTTTACAGAAGTAGTGTCTAAGGAGGCAAAACCATTTCATTTGCCTAAAGCATACAGCATGAAAGCTGTACAAACTTCTATTCATATCTTCAAATGCACATCAACTCAGTCTGCCCATGAGCTGCTTTCCACGTCTGGCTATTTCTCTGTTGAAAAGTATACCAATCATACAAAATAATGTACTGATTCTTCAAATAAAACAAGGTTTCAGAACTCAAGTGTTCCCAGTTGAAATTGTTAATGCACTAAAAATACTGGCTACATCCAGGCATTTTATTTTTTAATGGAGATGCTAGAACTGGGGTTACTTTGACAACATCCTTGTCACCCTAATCAGGCAAGTGATTTGGAAACCAACCTTGAAACCTCCAACCTCTGCCAAGAGGCTACTCAAAATTTTTCTCTTGAAAAAGCAACTGAATGCATGTGGTGTTCAGAGATAGCACTGGAGTCCTACCGAAGCAAGGCTGGCTTCTGTCCCATTAGGTGCCACAAGTATTGTTTTACATGCCTTCCTGTCCTTGGGCTGGATAACAGACTGTGCAAGTAAATCATCCTATGCCAGAACTTTGTTCATAGGCACTTGCTAGAATATTTGCTACTTCCAGTCTCAATATTTCAGTCTCTGTTGGGAGGGACATGACAACCTAAATGTAATTTGTGCCACTTATTTCCAAATCTGTCAAAATGTTAAACAGACAGCTCTTAAATAAAAGGAAAATTGACAAGGATTTCTGCTCAATCCATGAACCAGAGTACTTATGAATTATATACTATTGCATGCCAATGGTAACTCCTATGTTGATTCAGAGAGCCATAACCAAAAATAACTTCCCCTTTCACTGTAATTATCCTGGACTGATGGAGAAACAAAGGTCCCTCATTTCTTCCAACTATCTGAACATTTCTGTGTAGAAAACCATCATACACTAAAGAAGTTAGATGTCTAATGTTCTTGCATAAGCAATTCCTGAAATTTAAAATTCTTATTTCGTGCACACAGGCTGTCAGAGAGAAAGGCATCTAAGCACATGCCTTTGTATAAACTATGAAGCAGATAATTGGTTTCATGGGTAACAAAGGGAAGTTCAAAGTCTTTTTTCAATTTCCATCAAAGAACCTGCCACTTTTAAGTCCCTGGAAAGACTCCTCTGTATGAACCTGGTAATGGCCAGTGGATATTTAGTGTCTTGTAAACATCTGATAGTAATACCAGGGGCATAGGTACTTTATAGATATCCCCCATAGTTGGAAAGTCCCTCCTCTGTTTATAACTGCAGTGCACCTATTCATCTTATACCAGAGCCTAGTGCTAAAGCTGGGTACGACACTTGCTATATGCACCACAGATGCAATCTCAAGGGAAAATACAGAAAATAATTAACAGTACAGGCCATTCTTGTCTGTGTGTTGTAGTGGCTGACACAGCTAAAAAAGCAGGTATCAATGATGAGATGTTATTAGTGGAATACTGTAGACATAACATACAAATATTAACTAAAAAGTCATTATACTCGTCCATCAGAGTTAGAAACCTAGGTCAGTCTTTGAGGAGTGACTGTCAGTCTGACTCAGTAATTCCCTGTGGCAGTATTACTACCAGGCTACCTTGGAGGATACAACTCCATTCAGAAGAAATTGTCAGCTCAGTCTTAGGACACTGAGATTAATTATAGGCTCTGACATTGATTTGCAGACATTTAAACTGGTCAATGATTTGCTGCAGCCAATGGCTCTGTCTGGAGAATGTAAAAACAAAACACATCTTACAATATGTATCTGACTCAGTATTTTTCCAATGTAATTGCAATGGGTTTATGGTGAATTTATGAACTACGGTTCATATGATCTCTCACAATCCTTTCTTCATAACACATTGTTCAAACAAGCACAAATGATTTGTAGGTTGTCACTGCACATTCTCTAGGGAACAGTATTTCTACCGCAAGATGATAAATATGTGCCATAGAGTTTTGAATTTTGAGGACTTTAAAATTGCAATAGCCTTTCTAACATATATTAGAAACATATGGCCGTTAGTAAAAGCCATTAAAATGCTTCTATTTTCACCTTCCTTGTGAAGGGGCTGCTGGGGGCACAATAGAGGTCACAGTATGTCTATATATATTCTGTATTTTTTTGAGTTACTGCATGATTTTTCGTTTTCTGTGCACAGACAAGGACCTCATTCTGAGGAACTCAACTCTTTGACCAAATTAGAAGATTAAGGAAAAGAAAGCAGGACTTTGCAGAAAAAGACCTGGCATTCCCCCAAACTTGTCAGATGTTACTTCATCACTGAATATTATTCACTACCTAAAGTACAATAACATTAATAGTCTCTTCCATCGTAACGTTGACAAGATCTCTGTGGATTCTGTTGGGTTTGTAAAAACATAACATTCCCTGTCATCATGTAAGGAGAGTTATTACTGCTGATGTGATGAGGCAACGCTCGTTCAAGGATGCCTACAAGTTTACAGAAAGTCTCTTCTATTATGATGTGTTTTTTGCAAGGCCCATGGTATACAATAGCTCCGTGAGACGTAAGAAGTTAAAAGACCAGAAGCTGTATCTTGAAGGGATTTGTAATTAAGCCTTGAGATCATACATTGTCAGGAAAGAGGCCTCTAATGACTAACTAGCTCAATCTAGGCAGAAGGATACTCCATCTCCAAGGTATTTAATAATAAAAAAGATCAGTTAGAGAACAAGCAGCTTCTTCAGGCAATAAGGCATGAGCTACCAGCAGCAGTTAGGCTGAGGATCTCAGGATGTCTGTACTTCTAACTTGCAACTCTTCCCTTGTGAACTAGCTGCTATAGCCCGATAAGGCTTCACTCTAATTTTAAATCTATTTTCTGAAACAACAGCTTTAATATGAAAGACCTATAAAATTTCTGCATTTAAATTCTATTAAATTGTAAAGGTAGCTAAATACTGTTAGTTTTCATTGCAAATTTCAGCCTAAATAGACAGAAGCTTTTAAATAAACAACAAGAAAACCCTCCTTCACTGTGAAATTTTCATGAGACAGAGTTGGAGGGTTCCCACAAAATATAACCTGTTTCAATTTATTCCATGAAAATAAAACATTGTGTGCATTTGATATAATAGATGTGAATCACAGTAGCAAAGTTGCATCAATAGACTCATTTTGTCTTATGAGTTCTAGTGGAATTTAAGTTGCAGAGGCAACAGACTCTTCTAAAATGCCCATAGTACAAATTATTTCATAAAATCACCACCCTAGCTTAATGGCTGAATGTCTGCCAAGTTCCTTATTTTAAATCTTAGTGGTTCAAAAGTGGAATGAAACAAGTATCAGTCTATTAGTTGAAATCCCTAATGTCAAAATCATAAAAGCATTTTTTCATCATGCTCTGTAAGGAAATATGTTTAAATATTAATCATCCACAAATTAAATAGAATTTAAATATCATATTCTATTTCATAATTTCATTATTATAATAGCCAGGAAAATCACACCCCTAAGCTTCACAGACAGTAATGCACTGTAACAATCCCAACTTCTAGTCTGATACTCTGCAGTACGTGCACCATACAATTACAGCATTTTGCCTCTTGCTGAAGTCAACATTTCTTCTTCTTGTACTAATTCTATGTAATGAAGCAATTTCAGTATTTTCTAGCAATGCTCCAGAGAGGGTTAAAAAAAAAGCAAGCTGATCTTCCACTGAACACAAATTTCAGCAGAATACCATTCCTGCCACCCTGTTAGAAATAAAGACAGGATAGAAAGGACAGCTGGATTGATAGTATGGGGGAAAAAAAAAAAAGACTGATTACAAGAGAGTGATTATACTCCCCTGGAAATATCTAGACTATCAGTAATCCAAAGGAAATGCATAGAAATAGGCAATTTAAACTTAACTGGAGTTTTGCTAAAATACAATAGAGCGCTGCTTCAGTTCAGTTCCACTGGGGGAACACGTTGTTCCCGGCTTCATGGCTGACAGGTCACTGTCCCAGCAAATGCAGAAGCAGCCCCTACTGAAGCCACAGACATACTCTGCCAGTGCATGTCATTAGATTACCTTCAGGCCAGAATTGCCTGTGAAATTTCCAATGAACAGAATGTAAAGCAGATATGAAATAATGCCTCTCTGTTGTAATTGCAAGAAGGATTTAGACCTACCCTTTCTTTTCAGAAATAGGCCTGGTAATAAATTCCTGACACAATGTGATTGCTTCTTATTGGTTGTAAAAATCTACTCAGTTTAACAATTTTTTTTTTTTATTTCATACAGAATATTTTACTTTAAGTATGTTTTCCTCTCTGTACTTGGAAAAATCTTCTAATTTTTTCTTAAGTTCACTAAATTGAGAAAGCTCCCACTAAGGTGCTTTTCCTTCCAAAATACCCCTCTCTACAGAGTTGAAAGCCTGTTCTACATAGTTTCTCTCTGAGCATGAGGACTTTACTAAGTCTTATATAACTTCACAATTTAAAAAAAAAACTTGAAAGCCACACTGACTATCTTATTACACAATATCATAATGAGAACTGAAAGCATTCCGTAGAGACTATAGCATATATGGCTTGAATACTGGTTACCTTGACATCTCTTCCTGTCTACTCAAACTTTTAAAGTAATAAATTCTTATCAGATTAGGGGTAAATCTCACTCAGCTTTAAACTTTGATATTCTGAAGGTCTTATATGTTGAAGTTATAAGGTAAATCTGATTTGATCTGGGTGCCAGTATTATACCTATGATGTTCTGAAGCTCTTCCCATTACATATGTAGACATGGAGATATTGTAAAGTGAATTAATGCTAATTAAGAATAGAGTCATCTCATTTTACCATTAGTCTTAGAATTAAAATTCACATTCTATAATGGATTTTGACACGGCATCCTCTCCTTTCAGAAGTGCTAAGCACTTGCATTGGAAGTCAATAGAAGTTATGAATGCTTCAGGCATCTGAAAAGCAATCCCTTGATTTTATGAGCATATTCAGCATCGTCCGTTAGAAAATTAAGTAAATACATCACCATGTTATTGCTCTTCTTGCACTTTTGAGACCTGATAATGCCCTATGCCAGAGGTTAAGATTTCTTCCTACCATTATGATTACAACCTTAATATTGCTGTAGCATTCACAGGTTCTGATACAGCATAAACACAGAAAAACTCATTTTGCATAAAAAATACATGAATGAACTCCTAGCACTGCTATAAAAATTTCAGCCAATACTTTCTCTGCTATCACCTTCATCAGCAGCATCCAGGGTCACTATTACCAAGTAAAAAGGTTGTCACAGCAACAGCAGGTCCAGCCTAGAGAAGGGCATAACATATTAAGCAAATTAAACACAGTCCAAGTAAAGATGTTTTCTATATTCAGGCATGCCAAATCAGGCGATCGGTGTGGATCTCAACACAAGTTGCAGCATAATTATAGTAACAGGAGTTCTAAAGATGGCATGTACATGCAAGAGTTTTGATGAAATGTCCATCCTGGAGGGGAAACATAGTATTTACCCAACATGCCTAATAAAAAAGCTCAGAAAAGAACTGTTTCTGTTCCATTATAACCAGTATGATCTGCAGCCATAGGTGAAAACTCTGACTTCTATGGGCTTGAAGAGGCTAAAAGTTTGCACTAAGTCTCAGGAAAAACAAATTAAATAAGAGTTAAAACAGTATGAAAATAAAAGGTCGTTCACCTCTTTGTTTTTTGGGGGCGAGGGGTTTGCTTTGTTTTATTGTTTTTTTTTTCCGTGAGGGGTTTTCTATCTCAATTTATTATGTTAATCAATTATTATGTTATCTTTCTATGTTTCTAATTTGTTCCAGCAGGAAAATAAAGGAAAAAAAAAAATCATCAATAATTCTCTCTGAGTTGTTTCTAGTACTTTAACAAGCTTTACTTGACTGTGAGAAGTGTAATTAATAATGATACCCTACATGTATCTAAATCCATTCAGCTTGTGGTACTTCCTTCTGATTTGGAGAGTTTACAATCAGTAAATCAGAGGTACCAAGTACATCAGAAATAGACATAGGACAACTTCCCAGAAAAGTGAAACATTATAGAAATAAATGTAATACTTATAAATTAGCAATGGTTCGTTCATGTTTTGGTTTCAATGTTTTGTTTCATTCTACTATGTGCTACTGAAAACCAAAGACTGAAATTGCCTGTACCTTCTCCAGCACTCAGGACAGTTTTTGCTCACTTATATAACGTGGAATGTAGTCTTTGGGAACTGACAGAGAAGCCGACAAATATGAGATAACTCACCCCAAGAGTCAAGAGCAGCTAGTAACACTCACTGTTACCTTTACAGATGTATATGAAGTGCATTTTTAACATACAAGCTCTATGGGGTTAGAAAGGTTTTAAGTATCAGTACTATCTGTCTGTAGGAAGAAGTACATTTATCATGGCTAAGGCATTTGATTAAGAAATGCTTAGTCATTTGAAGTATGATATCCATCAGTAGCTGCTCTATTCACCTTTGGCAAAAGACTGTTTACTGTCTTTCCAGGTGAAACCTCTGCCTAGCTATGCCTATGGGATACCAGTATTTCAAAAGCATCTGCGTGTGTCAAGAGAAGGGAAGATTATAGTGGCTAACAGTGTTCTAGGAGCATCAGAAACTAGTGTCATAATTATCAAGTTACAAAATTACAGGAAAAATGGAAATAAATACAAATGGTTAGATTTCAAATAATTTTACTTTCTAATGTATTTTGGCCTTGCTCTGATCCAGGGCCAGCTTTTAGGATTGTACTGAACACTCTAAGCTTGAGAACTACAGTTCAGACCAGCCCTGATAGCCCAACACGATCTATATTCTTTGTGCACCAGGGAGGAGCTGTGCATTTCATACATTATTCACGACTTGCTGCAGTCATTCAGCAAGGTCAGTACATGACCTACTATATAGTAATGGAAAAAGATGACATATTTAGGGAGTAAGACAATACAAAAATGTGAGCTGTTATCTGCATCAAAGTCTCCAGTTGTTTTTGAAGCCTGTTTCTGTGTCTAGCTCGAACTGACACTCAGTAGCAGCCTGTGGATTTAGTGGGTTGATCTGACTGATGAGGGTTAATATTTCTAATGCCTACCAGCACCAGGCAGTTAATCACAAGAATAACTAAATACATCCCAGCTATAAATCAAGATCCACTTACACACGAGGCTATAAATTCACAACATGCAATATATTTATTTATGCTTTAATCCACTTTTATCTGCTTTCCCTCTCCAGTGTCTCTTGTTATTGTAGGGCTCATTCTAATCTCAAGCACTCTTTCTTTATTCACCTATCAGTTTAGATTTATTCATAGTCTTCTCTGGGATGACCAAAGCATTTTCACTTTCTGCCATGCTAACAGAATACAATTTTCTCTACCTGCCACCACATCTCAACTTTGACTTCGATGGAAAATCATTTGAGGTGAAGGAATAACCTAATCTCATTGGCAGTTTCAGAGTGAAAATTCTGCTACCAAAGGAACCAGCTACCATAATTTCATAGTAAAGTTTCACTGTGATGAGATATAACAGGAGAAGGCTGCTGCATAAACAACCAATTACGTAAGATGGATGGAAGAAGAAATGTTCGCATTCCCTCGCTTCTAACATTAATACATTTTGTTAAAGTATCCTTTCAGTACTTCTTTAAGAAATTACAAAGCGCAGAAGAGGGTAGAGACTTTTACACGTAGTAACCAGCATGTTTAGCACAGACTGTGTGTCACCATTTAATATTAAACCATTTACGCTTATCTGAGGTTTCAAGGGAATGTAGAAGTGGGCCAGCAGTACTACAAAAGTATTCTGCAGACTATATCAGAAGGAATTTTTATTCAGATTTTTGGTATTTTCATGCACCATCTCTTAATTGATAAACTTTTAAAATAAATTACTAAAGAGTTTGCATGACAATAGAGACAAGTAAGAAAAACAAGCCTCATAGTCTACTTAAGCTGCCTCATCCTCTTCTTCGGTGTAAACTTCTACTAAACAGAACTTTACCGAACATTGTACTATATGAATTCCTCCAGGACGATTTAGAGAGGGTATATTAATGATCTGGAATTTGTAGGAAGAGTACAAAAGAACTGAGACATTTTAGACTTTGGAGCATTATTTCTTTGTGTGTGACCTAGCAGTGGCTATTATTCTGAACTAACCTGGTCATAGAAAATGTGCTATATAGTTGTGTATTTTAAGTTTGATTTGTTTGATTGCAAGCATACTACCACCACTAAATTTTCAGTTAGATTGTTTTCCAGTGCTTTTTACAGACCAGAATTCTAACTTGAGTCCAACTGGAAGTTTAAATAAGTATTTCACTTACTTAAAATAAAATGTTTCATAAAATGGAACAAAATTCAGCACACTTTTATGACTGACACTCTCTGATTCATAGAATTTTAATATTTGCAATTAAAGAGGCTACTGTATAAAAAATAGTACCTAAAAAAATCATACTTAAATATTTATTTTAAAATCACTGACTCCAGTGACAGTGTTACAATGTACTAAAATAAACAAAAAACAACATGCACATAGAAGCACACGGCTAGGCGTACACACCATACTATAGTGTGTACACTGTATCTATAGAACACACCAGAATATAGGAGGAAATACAGAAGTATCATATCATAAGTTAACATATTTGGCCTTGTCATTCTGTTTATCACGCAAAATTATTTGCTGTTTCAAGGCATTTAACAAGTCATATTCCTTATTGACACCATCATTCCCTAAAAGGAATAAACCTCTGACTGTACAATGTGCTTCAAGAGAGCAGACCACTGACTCCACTAACACGAGTGCCTCCCCAGGAAGCAGGAAAAGTAAGGTATGTATGTTTCCTGTTTTGGCATGGTTCACTTTTTCCTAAAATGCACTTTCTCTTGGGGATCACACACATTTGGGGAAACTTATAGTCAGACTAAAATATGAAAACTCACAATAGAACATAACAACAATGCCTGTTTGTGTGTGCCCCAAACTGATCTAGTTCCATACCTTGGCATATTAGCCCCAGGAAAGAAAGAAGGCTGTTCAGCCTGATTGTCAGATTTGCCTGCAATAAAGCTCACTGTCGATTAGGCAATGAGCTCACAGGGACATGTGTTCCTTCATTGCCTTCCAGCAGGATTATCTGAGGTCATGTTAATTGGACAAGCAGGAAGTTCTAAACATCTACATGCACTTGCTGCATGTGACTGTAACCAGGGGTGACAGAAAAGTTAACAGATTTTAACTGGTAAGTGGCTACTAAGCATTCTATTTTTTTTTTTTTTTCTAGAAAAACAAACTGAGAGCACATGAAGGGAAATTTTCCTTTGTGATTTCAGGGTATCTGTAGGATTGCAAAATTTGTGGGCTAGGTAAAACAATAGGGAATTTGTTGCCTCTCTTCAATTTTGTCTCTTTTAGGCTAAAATAAGCATTATTTTATAAAAACGATACCACACAACAACAGTAGAAAGAACCCAGACTTTTGGGAAAGCTGCTATTCAAAAGGAGAGTGATAGAAACCACAGTGTGAGATAGCCCAGCTGAGAAACAGAAAAATTACCAATAATTATGGGGGCAGGTAAGAAAACTGAAGACTGGGGAACAAAATAATGCTACAAGGATTACTCCCAGGAAGTACTGAGGAGAAAAGCTAAAAATGTTTTTGTTGTGCTTACATGCAAAATTTGTGTCTGAAGGTGATACCAAAGTTGTGTTTGCTTTAGATGTCATTCAGCAGTCATTAAGCAAAAGAAATATACAATGATCTCATTTTAAAATGTGGCAGACTTCACAACATTCCATGGTTTAGAGAAGCTTTCAGTTGGATACAGATAAAAAATAATCCTACTTGTACTCCTACACCAGAACAGCCCCTTCCCCATGTCTTCTGTGTAAATATCTTTACAATGTGCTCTGAGGTTGTAATTAAAAGAAGCCAAGCAGAGTTAAAACAATCTTGCCAGTGTACAACACTATTAAGTAAAACAAGTGAGCGTAAGGCTAGTAATTTGTATTTACTGAATAAGAAGGACTGCATGGGAGATACAATGAAACAAGCAGGAAGCAAAAGAGAATATTGTTCTGGAGTGTTCTATCTCTGTATCCATAAATATGTATGTGTTCCACGGGAAGCCCTTTTAGCATGCAACCAGGCAGGGCTTTTGCCAATTATGTACAAGAGCAGTTTCTGTGATTATTCCTCTAGGTTTTAAAGTAGCAGTTTGTTCTGTAAGGAATTAGGCTAATTCAGATGCCAACAGACTAGCCTATGGTGAAATCACAGTGCCTTAAATGCTTGGAAAGCCATACACCAGCAAGTTAAAGAGCCCATATAGTCCAAAAGTGCAGTAGTGTAAGGCACCTATGTAGTACAAACCCACAGAAAGTAAAAACACTTCACACTTTTATGAGATCACAAAAAGTAGGAAATATGCAGGAAAAGAACACAGAATGGGCATTCTTGATCCAATGAAAAAGACGGTCCAGAATTCAAGAGAAGAGAAGTTAGCAGCACCCTGGCATTCTCAAGGCTGGAATCTTCTCTTTTGCCCTCCCCAGACAGATCATCTGAACAGCCTCTGCTTGACAGGGGTAGGAACAAGGGGAAATAATTTTTCATTTAGGAGGCTCTTTGACTGCTTGAACCCAGGGAATCCTTGTAGGCCTCCCATGAGGGGTCCTTTGGCAGTCTCTGCTCTTCCCAGCCACTGACATGAACTGATTATGTGTCATGTTTTTAAAGAACAAGTAACCAAAAATTTTACATTAGAAAAGCTTAGATTGTGGAAAAACAAACAATTTCTCAGAGATTACATCTGAAAGCTAAGAAAATAAATGAAGAAAAAGATACTACAATGCTGTAGCAAGAGCAGAGGTCTGTTGTACCTATAAAGTAGAAATACATTAAGCAGGATCCAATTAATATTTGCTTTTCTTGAATTTAGACATAGGTATTCTAAATTAACATAAACATACACTGTCATCGTATAAGCATTTTGTAACACACTTAAATGTAACATAACAAAAGGGGTAAGGAATATAGAAACACCAACGGCTGAGAGGCAAAATAGGGAAGACTGGCTTTACTCACAGTGCTACTGTCTTCCCTCAGCTGAGAGCTCTATAACCTGATTATCTCAACCTCAGTGACTGAGATCAAGGACCACCTCCACCAGTACTAACTACACAGCTCTGTGCTACCAGCATTAATTTAGGATAAACTTGTTAATAGGAATTGCCTGCTTTAAAAGGGTGACGATGATGAATAATATTTAAGAACTAAGCACTGGCAATATGTATGGTTACTAAATGCCAACCTAGTATAGTTACATTTTGAAGTTTCAAACAGGCCTGATTTATCAGATTCCAAATACTCTCCTTGCTGCAGTCTCTCACTCTCATATTCTCTAACTTGCATATACTCACATTCACTTGCAGCTGAGCAGGTAAGAAAAACACTGCCACAAAAGAAATGTGCAAATATTGAAGTCACAGGCTTGGAAACAATTTTTTATCTCATCAAAGTTTACAAGCCTTCATTTCTAGAATTTAGAAGGAAAATACTTTTTCTTACCAGCAGTTCTGTCAAGCTCAAGCTGTCAGTAAGAGACATTTACTGAGTTCTGATCTTCTACCTTCAATACCGGCATCAGCTGAATCTGTAATAGAGTGCAGCGGTGTCTCCTGCTTTGGGACTCCACGTAACAGCCACAGCCCAAAGCCACAGTACTGTGCATCACACAAGGGTCTGGGCCCAGAAGGGCTTTGCTGGAAATCTCACCCCTTTCCCACCGAACAAGCTTATCTCCTTCCTCAGGCATTTCTCTATCACACTGGGGCATCTCTATCTCCCTTCACACCTCCCCACAAAATGCAGAGTCTAAAAAATAGATTCACAACATTCAAGCATCTGTGCTGTTATTCCCAACAGGTATTGCTTTATGGCTTGGCATAATGGGGAAATTTAAAAATTCGAAAAGAGTAAAAATATTATTACTAGTGTAAGTGTGCTCATTTAATCTCTAAAGGTAATGATCAACCTACAGAATATAGGTTATCTGCTGTCCTACACCAGCTTACTTTGCTCCTGAACTTCTAACAGAACATTTACCATGAGGGAGAAGGACAATGTATGTGTAACTGTGGCAAGAGAGGAGTTTTCTTGAAGACTGTTAGACCCCACACTTGTTCCTAACTACACCACCAGTAGCCACTTGATTTTATTGCCTCTCACTACTGCGACCCTCACCTCTCCGTTTCATAAGCAAGTTCCTTCAACGTACAGCAGCATAATCCTTCCTACAGCAAAGACTCAATTTGCCACAGTGGTGGCAAAAAAAGAGAAAGGGCAAGCTGACTTACTACTCTGGTCTTGGGCTACATGGTATGGCTATTTGTGTCTCAGACACAGTGTTCTGAAAAGTATAGCCTCTGGATACCTTCAGTATAGTGAAGGAGGAACGTATGAAACAGTAAAGGCTTCAATGACATATGGCTTTAAAAAGTTTGCACTATTGCTCATGCTGTCCCCTGTGTGGCCTGTATTTGATTATGATGCTGTTCACCCTTCTGTGCAAATGGTATTTTAATGGCAATGTTATGAATAGTAAGAGTCTCTAGTAGCAGAGAGAATAAATGGATAATATAAATGAAAAAAACAAAAGACAGGAAAGAATTTTAGTGGAGAAAAAGCAGAGCTTTGTTTACTGATGTTTTTTTCTCTAGGTTCAGGGAGTTGCTACAGCACTTGAATCATTTTTAAATGGCCCCCAAAGAAAAAAATGCAGAAAAGTTTTACACTGGAAGCATAGTAGACTAGCTGAAGAGATACTTATTTCTTACACCTGCTCTTCTTTACATTTTCTCTTGTGTGTTATATACTCAAAGTTGTTTACATAATGCTGTTGCTTTATTTCTGATAGATCTGCAAAGAAATTCTGTTTAATCCTAATGCTATGGAGTTCAACACTTTCTGCATTCAGTATTCCTGTAGATAGGTCTTCTATTTGGAGCAGAGGACAAACTGTTACAGAGAATGCATGTTTCCTGCTTTTAGAGGTAGGCCTCCTCCTGTAAAGCTGCAGTAATAAAGTAACAAAATCCAAACGCCAGCATAAGGAATTGTGGTCACAATTAAAATTGTATCAGAGTGGCATTGAGAAAGACTGAGATGGCACTGAGAGCCTAAGGCTACAGGAGGTCATCTTTAGTTTGTTAATCTTCCACGGCATTTCATTGAAATGTGTTATTTTCTCAAATACATCCAGAAGGATGACAAGCTGCCTTTTCAAGAGGTTTTATGTGCATGCACTCTGCATTCCATATTTCAACAACAAAGACAATAGGATGACAACCACTTTTTAGATCTCTCCTAGCATTCTGTAATTTGTTTACTTTGCCATCTGCTATTTAGCAGCACATTTTTGATCAATCAGAATGTTCAACCACAAGAATCCAAATGGCATTTTTTTTCTTCACAAAGAAATCACAGGAAACTGCCTCTTCAGAAGTAATTCAGTGCGATCCTTTATGATGTTACAGATAATTTCAGTGTTTGGGTTTAATTCAAAGTTCAGGGGTAAGAATGCAAGCCTTTTGATTCATTTAACATATCTGCATTTTTTGCTTTGCCAATTATAAACTAAAATGTGTTCCAGATGTGCCTTAACATGTAAAATTAGGTAGTTCCTTAGTACAGTGGAGTGTTAAAATTATTTTATGTATTGAATAACATAAGAGAATCATCACCTACAGTAAGACAGATTTTATCAGGAACACTTCCATAAATGCATACACTCCTGGATTGCTTTGCTATTTTCTGTGCCTGATGCCTTCTATTTCCCAAACACTCTCTGAGAAAATAATTATTATCAAGAGGCTTTTAAAAAAAAACCCTCTGAGGAGGAGCTATATTATGAAGTGGTTTTATTCAGGTTGCAAATGGCAAAAGGTGTATTTAACTGAAATGATACTCCAGCTCAGAAGGCTCTTGGTCTGCTTGTGGTATCAAAAGAAAAATCTTGCTACAATTACAAGGAGCAAAGCCAGTGCCTCACTGAATACTGTGAACTATATTAATAGGAAGAACTTGATGCTGACCTTGAACACATAAAAATATCCTGTACTGTAAGTCATTGCTGACTAGTGGGATGATGTTGACCTACAACAACATTTTACTACCTTTTGGCACTGTTTCTAAGCTGAGCCAAGGTAACATTCAGTCATTACCAATTTCTTTATTGTGCCTGCTTGAAATAGAGCTATCCAGGTGAAAAGCAGAAAAAGGGAAAACAACTGAAATAAACAACAAAATGTACTTAGATTTAGATTGACGAGCTATGATAAATATTCATAATGGAGTATTTATTTATGATAATAGCACATTTTTCTATTCTCAGCTGCTGAGATCTTTTGTTATGCAAAATGTGAAGTTACATAAGGTTTTTATTAAAATCCTTACCAGTTAGAAGGTGGAGGCAGAACAGATTATTTCAAATATATATATATATAGTTTCAGGATCACTTAGTAAATTACCCTCTTCAAATGCATAATATTTTGGTTTCTGAAGCATTTTTAACAGTTTTAGTAAATTAGCAAATGAATTCATACCTAACATGGTAACTGCATTACTGCCAGACGTCCTCAGAAGCACAGAGGCATTTAAGCAAAAGGGGGAGTCCAGTGGGCATAATATGGCCATTGTCATACTCTCAGCCTAATGGTTTCCTTCACCCCAGTGTCAACAGCAGAAAACTGTGGTCTGGAGACTTTTCCTCCTTCCTCACTGAGCTTCTCATCAAATACCCCTATTCTAGACTCAAAAATCAAAGAGACTCAAGGAGCACACCAAGTAACAGTGACTAGGTAAAGGATATGCACCAGATACAGAATCCTAACCCCAAAACCTTCAACACTCTTATTCAACATCTCCCCTGTTCTTATAGCTTTAGCCCCTTCAGTGTTGAAACTCTTTGTCCTGATATATTTTGGCCTGCTTATATAGGAGATACCTATAAATACTTCATAAGCTTTTTAAGGCCTGTGTACAGAAGAAAAAGGCACAAATGCTTACAGTGAGAAACTATGTTTTGCAAATGGAACAGAAAGTTTGAAATTAATATTATTACCTACATAAATACCTGAGGAATTACAGTCCTGAAGCTTTATAAAGTTTCTGTGATTGGTGAAGAAAAACACTACTATATTACTATAAATATGTAAACATAATTAGAGGGGAATTTTTCTCTTTATCTAAAATTAATGTCATAAGCAAATGGAATGTATTTAGAATGAAAATAGAGGAAATTTAAAACTAATTCCTTAGGCCAAAGATTTTCAGTCTTTGTTAGTGTAAGTGGAAAGAAAACAGGAGACAAAAAGAAACAGGGGAGAGAACAGGAAAGCAATGTGTTTATGTTATACTAAATAAACCTTTAGACACTACACCTTAAGCTGATAGCTGTTAAATTTAAATATAGGCAGGCACATTGCTTGAAGCCCTGTGATCAGCTTCCAACTAATATGGTAGAATGCTATGCAAAATAGATATCAAAAACAATGCTAAAAGAGAGAAAAATCAATTTCCCTATAAGGACAGACCTATTACTTCAAAAGCTTTCTTTAAAAGCCCTAGAAAGAATAATACAATCATTCTTAAATTGCTGGATAATAAAAATCAACATTTCAGTACATAGAATACAGCACTTTACAACATGTAACTATCCCAAGGCTCTTCAATTTAGCTTGGTCTTGAAAATTGTAAGCAAGCTCTTCCTTTTCTCTTTTCATTGGTACAAAAATATTTAACCTGTAAGCCACAGTTTATATTACTGTAAGGCTGCTATGAAGCTTTTTCAGTTGGTCTTTCCTACTGATGTTACCACGTGAGAAGTAAATTTCAACAGTTCCCTGATTAGCTTTGAACTAGATTGTGGCAGATTAAACACCTCTAATAAAGCAGTTTCACCTCATCATAAATTCCATAAATTGAATTTCTCTGATTCTTCTTGAACATTCCAACTGTTAACCAATCAGAGTAGTAATATGAGCTTCTAGAAATAAATTCTTTGGAGCCATATGACAGAGTGGCTAAATGTACCTATCTCAGCACAACTTTAAATGCCATACTAATTAATCTGAAGTTCATTCAACCCCTTCATTCCTCACCAAAGTTCAAGTATAAGAATGGAAGAAAGTACATCTGCAAAATACCATGTAGCCTTCAAATACTGAGTGGTTAAAATTACATCCTTATAATAAAGTCTGGCCACACAGAACGTCCAAATCTGGACAAAAGCTGTCAGGAAACCATAGTCGGAGCTGTCAAAATGAAAGGATGTGCCAAGTATCTTCTTACTCAGGGTCTGAACTGGCATATTTTTCCCTATTTGGAGTAGACAACTTTAAGATATATACCTCTGACCCAAAATAAGATTTAAAAATCACCAGTGGGAAAGTTGGATGATGACACAATCATTAAGAAAACTGTAAATAACAAAGACGAAGGTTCATCAATATGAAATCATCTGCATCATAAACAAAAGGTCCTACATCTATAAATTATAGCATAAATGTTGGGTGCTGAGAGTATTCTGGAAAGCAGTGATAGCAGAGATTTTGAAAAGAATTTGAGGTTCATGATGAATAGTCAACTTTATATACCATCATGCTTTGTGCCAAATGGACTAACACAGTTCTAGTATCTGCAAAAAAGAGACTCATGTAGGGCTAGGCAGGTCTTATTCCTCTACTAAAGCAGCCATAGTATGCACATATATCAAGAGAAATATATGTGAGAGAAAAGTGTGAAGATGAGAACTTATTACATGGTTTTTGTCTTTAAAAAAGGGCCAGTTCAAAAGTGCACTTTCCTATAATCTAGTTTTCTTTTATTTTATAGATGGTTATAGGAGAGTATGTAGAAAGATCTGTATTCAGAGTTCGTTCTAATCCAACTAACAATAAATCAATATTGTAAAGCAATGTATAGTCTTTCTGTATGTAAAACCTTACTGTATGTTCTTTTAAAAGGCCCACAAGGGAAGGAATGACAATGCTTCATCAAGCCAGAAGATTCAAAAGCTTAACAACTAGCTAATGGCAATCATCCCTGGATTTTCAAGTGCAAGGTCAAATCCAAATTTAGCTTTTCATCTTCTCCATAAAATCTACTTTCCATGAATCCAACTCTCCTTTTGTAAAACACAAAACTTGAAAGCACTGAATTACTATCAATACCATAACACTCCAATTTTCTAGAAAAGCAGGGAATTTATAAATTATAACAAGGAGCCACGGGATGTTCCTTAGGGTGGCAAAATTCGCTCTTCTAGGGAAACAAAACAGGGTGTCCTGTTCCTGCTTTCATTAACATCCCTCAGGAGCTCCATCTGCATGCTAGGTGCCAACTTCAGAGTCAAAAGTATTTGGGTTTCCTCTCCATATCAGATTAGCAATTTTTCCTCATTGTTCTACACAGTATGAGTAGCAGCTTTTTAATTAATTCACTCTATTTTGAGATACCTACAAGGCTTGTTTTGTATCCACATTCTCTTTTTGAAGCACACTACAGTTACAGTCCTTGATCTTTACTACATTACTGAAGTTGCTGTAGGGAGCTGGTTCAGAGCATGCAGTATAAGTATCCTTCAAGTCTTTCTAAACTGGCCTTCAAACTCTGCCTATTTCTACAATTTTGAGCACTGAAATTGATGCTCCCTTCAAACACACTTACTTCTAGTCCTGTGTTCCTACCAAATACAACAAAACCAGTGATGTATGATACTATCCCATCCATCTTGTCAAGCTGGATGGGGCTTTGAGCAACCTGATCTGGTGGAAGGTGGCCCTGCTCATCACACGGGGGTGGAATGAGATGATCTTTAAGGTCCCTTCAAACTCAAAGCACTTTATGATTACATGATTCTATCTTCTATTGTTTTATCCATGTTACATCTATGATTTTGTTTCTTCTTTTCAAAGTTCAAAAATTATTTTAATAATTGTAAATGATGATGGGAGAAAAGTAGGAATTTTAAATGATTTGCACCCCAGAAAGTTTTTCCAGTTGAGATGATCAGTAGTCAATATTTAAATTATAGAAGAGATGTATTGCATATGCAAACTAATTAAACAAACGACATCGAATTCAGTTCACAATGAAATCATGAGAAACGTAGAAGTAAAAAATCAGAACACAAGGAATAGATCTGCATTTAATAAAAAGAACATTCTTAGTACTTATCCAATTGTTTTTCAAGGTCAGAGATAACTGTTCTGCCATGTCTATCAGAGGCCAAATGAGAAGACACTAAAGCACAGACACCACAATCAGTTGCTGTGACTGGAAACTGCCAGAGGCAGAAACTTGGGAGATACTTGAACAAAGCAAATGAGGCAGAGAGATACAGCAGGAGCATGGAGTGAGAAATGCAGGGCTGATCAACAGACTTTATAGACTACAGTATATATAGGAACTGGCTAAGGTCACCACAAGTATTCCTGAAACCCACATTGTTCCTACAGGCAAATAAGCTGCATGGTGGTACGCATCTTGTGGAGGTCGCCGTAAATCATACGGCACCTCAGTTTTGTGTAAGCTGGGAATGGACTGTCTTTTCCCTCTGGAGCTGCTCCAGAGCTAGTACAGAGAACACTCCTCGAGCTACAGCCCCGGCCTCAGGCCTGCCTTTGTATCTATACAAGTGACCATTGCAAATCATTTAAAAAGTATCCAGGGACTTGGTGGGATGGGAAACCAGAGCATACAGGAAACCTGGAGCTGAAGAAAAACTAGAACTCAGACACTGAAGAAAAGCTTTCAGTCAGCAAGTGAAAGAAATGCAGTTAGCCAGAAGACTAAGCCCAGGAGTAGATACAATTTAGGCAGCAGACGAGGAAAGAGAATAGATCTAGGGGATAAATATAATTCTAGAACAATGGATTACACCTCTGGATAGAGCTCATATGTGAGAATGTGCAAGTCCCTTAAAACAGAATGCCACATGGCTAGTAATTGTATATGTTGTATATTCCGTGCATCTAATTGTCCTGTCTTGAGGTTTCCAGAAGTGCCAAATTCCCACAGCTGCAAATGAAATTAATGGGAGTTATTGCTTTGAGCACACTAAGTGATCAAATGAGAAGTCTGAAAAAATAAAACTCTAGACATTCCAATTAGGTACCTAGAATAAGTGCAAATATTTTACTTTCAAATTTCTGTATTCTCTCTTTGTATTTCTACGAAAACTAGGTTAACAGTGCTACCCCACTCTGCAAGCACAGGAATGCTCATATTTTTAAAGCACTCATATTTTAGTTATAGAAATCATTTAGAAGGTCATAAAGTACTAAGAATAACTGCTGTGTTTCAGTAGGGTGCATGCACGTAATTAGGGGAAAAGAGATGCCAAAAATATTAGAGAAAATATTACATAGCTGCTCAGTGAGTAGTGTCCATCTTGCACCTTGAAGAAGGCATGTGCTCTGTAGCTGGGTAAGGGCACATAATGGGCAGGTATACCATATAATCATACAGTTCAGGTTAAGTTGGTCAGGTTAAGTTGGTCAGGTAGCAATACTGGTATTTCCCAACTTCTGAATACTAAATAGGTGCAATCTTAGGGGGGTTTAACGTAACTTCTGGGGTGTGTCTGCACATATCATTCATATTACACAGTACTACTTCCTCACGACAAACACTACCAGTCATGCCAAGAAAGGATCTCTTCACATCCATCTCTGATACACAGAGATCTATCTCTCCAAAGCAGTTCTAGCCTCCATCATTTCTCATGACACACTACGACTTTAAAAAATAATGTATTCAAGGGGACACTGATAACAGAAGTGAAGATTCAGAACACTGAATAACAAGAAACAAAACTTTCCTGGAAAAGAAAATTGGGCACACCACTATACATGATACTATACTTCTGGAGGGACTGGGAATCTTTTTAATTTACTAAAATGTAGGAATAAAAATTGTAATTCATCATGCATTTCTTAACAGTTCATAACTGACAATGAATCAAATGTCTTGTAGCTTTTTTTAATCTTTAATTGAATTAGGGGGGTTAGTTATTCAGTTAGAAAGACAGAATCTGTTTTGCATCAATGAGAAAAAAGTATCCACAGGACTATGTATTTCATGTTACAAGCCACCCTAAATAACATGAACTGAAAAAAACAACTCACCACATGTTTATCACATGAAGATATTAAAGCAATTTCTTACAAGAGAAATTTTCTACCACCATCTACCCCTATACACAACTCTCTGCAAACATCCCTTATGAAGAAAGTGGTGTAAGTCCGAAGCAGAACTGAGAAGCCAAAAACCACGCAACAGATGTTTATATATTGATACAGTGTTAGTTCTTCCATATAAGACTGAATTGCCACAGCTTTAAAGAAGACTATCACTTCGTGCATCAGCAATCTCAATGAATACCAGTGACAGAAGTAAATGGAAGCAGGGTAGTTTTTACTACCAACGAGAATGCATTTTCACAAGACTTAAATAAGAATTCATGAATCAAAAGGTAAAAGTGTACTTAATGCTACTAGAAAAATTTGACACTAGTTCATATGAGATACAAGCATTTATAGTTGTATTTGGTGAACAGGACAGTTGCACTGTCTACTTTTATGCCCTTAAATTAGACACATAGTTTAGCAGGCTAGCCTCCAAAGATAACAGAATCATTTAGGTTGGAAAAGATCTTTAAGATCATTAAGTCCAACCATAAACCTAACACTGTCAAGTCCACCACTAAACCATGTCCCTCATCACTACATCCACAAATCTTTTAAATACCTCCAGGGCTGGTGACTCCACCAGTTCCCTGGGTAGCTTGTACAAAAAGATTCCCACATAGGACTATTCTGATTCTAAAAAAAAAAATAAATCAGATTGGCATAGATTATTATCATTCCTCTGCCTTCTGACTACCCACTGTAGAGAGTCTAAAAGATCAATGCAGATGTCTAGATTATTTGAAGTGATGTTACACCACCCTAAAGTCCTGTGCAAGATCCTCTTTCCATTAGTAGGGTGTTGTTTTTTTCCAATCTGCTGCTGTATAACTGGTCTGCTTGAAGTCTGACTAGAAACTATTGCCTTCTCTGCCTGAAGCATGGTTCATGAACAGAAAATAGGAAACAGTGCTATGAGGTCTACTGTATGAGGTACTGCTAGGTAGAAAATGAACAGAATTAGTAACAGTTGGCCATCAGGGGCATGTACAGCTAAAAATCTACAGTGGCAGCTTGGGTATCTTTTATAGCTAAATTGTTTAATGTGCTGCACGATATTGATGTCTACATTTGATCAAGGCAACACATTTTGAATATATATGTCAGATTATATGAATCCCTTTTTCTCACCCTTGGCAAAAATAAGAATATTGTTATTGTGGGAGGATTCTTACAAGGATTCATAAAATATAAAATTTTCATTACCGGGGGCAATCAAATAATTCTTCTCTATGGTTTCCTTCTTCTGTCTGTCATGAATGTCAAGCATTTCAGAGTCATTATGAAAATGAACAATATACTGTAGAAAAGGTGGCTAGTGTGCTAATCAAACCTCCTCCCTCACTCAATGCCTCTTGATCCTTTCAGAGTTACCATTCAATTACCTTTTTTTTTTCCCCTAGAAGAGGCATTGAGACTGTTGCTGAAATAATTAAGTGTTGAGGGAAGAGCACCCGAAATCAAAAGCTGTTCTTTCAGTTGAAAAGGAGGCAGCTGTTCCACAGTAACTAGGTAACTAAGAATGCATGAACCTTCATTTCAATGATTCCACAATATGGGTAACATGAACCATATTGCTTTAAAGCAAACTGTCACTGTCATCTCTTCCTTCTTTCAACCAAAATGGGTACTATTTCAATCACTTCTGGTTAGTCAATATTTTTACATTCTCACCATATGTGCAGTTATGATATGCTTCAGATACAATATTTCCTTTCAGACATACAGAGCTGTGTATTTTTTTTCATAGAAGTATACTGATATCCCTTTCAGGCTTCTCAAAATTTATCTTAGAGCTGTCTTATATCTGGACCTCCAAATAAAATTGGTCTTGCACTTTGGGGGATAATTTTAATGATGATAAGCTTGTTTATTTTTTCCAGGATGGTCCTTCTTTGTTCAAGAACTTTTTTTTTTTTTTTTTTGCACAAGAAAAGAGATGAGGATGAAGGAAGCAATGTGATTATATTTAAATATTTGTTTGTATAAAATGCTGTTGATGTTTATGGAAGTATGACAAAAGGGATTTTCTGAATAATGAAGTTACTCAATTAAAAATAAGTCCATGTGCTGGATTAGCAGGGTGTTGGGAAAAAGACTGAAACAGCTACCTGGCAATTGATCAAGGAGTCTTGTCTTGTAGAAGAACACTAGCATAAAAATAGCTCATAAATCTGAAAGGCTGATTACTAGAAGTGTTGTGGGAGCTTTATTTTTCAGAAGAATATTGAATTAATGAGAAATAACACAAAGGGGGAGTTTAATTATCCTGAATAGAATAATTTTCTACCCTAGCCTCTCAGGATGGGTATGATTATGTAGGTCACACATCTAAAATGACTTTTATGAATATTTCATTAAAAGCCACATCTTTTCATGAAGGATAGTAAGCAATAAGCCCTCGTCAGATAGTACTCTCTCTACAGTGCCTTAAATGGAAGATATTTCCTCTGTGGTCATAGAGCTGTTAAGATGAGAAGTCAATAAATACAAAACCAAGCATATCTTATTTTTAGGTTATTGTTTTCACATAATAAGAAGTTGTTTGCTTCTCACTCTCTCCAAACTCCCACTATCATTTTGAATGTATAGCAATTACACATTGGCCAGGACTGCTAGAATGCTTGCACTGCTGGAATACTGATCAAACTGAGGAGAATACTAGATAAGGATTTTCATGTTCATCCAAACAATGAGATTTTGATTCTGAGCTGATTTGTAAGATTTTCAATGAAATTCTACAAATGCAAATGAAACTAAAGAACATCAATAATGAAATTATTGATCAAATATATTGAATTTTCTTAGCTGGCAACCTCTTTAGTTGTTTTCAGACAGGAAACATTTTACATCCCATCTGAGTGTTTTTCTGCTTTCATTTTTAACTGGATTAGAGATATTTTGTAACAAAACACTCCTCAACACATTTACACATGTAAATGCTTTCTAGTGAAATACATGCACAGTCTTTTAATCATTGTTGTCACCTTCTCTTAGCTGCAAGACTGAGATTTAGAGTATTCTATGTACTTAAAAGAAATGGTGGAAATATTTGGCCCATTAAGCATTTTCTACTTAATCTTAAAAATGTGTATAGTGCAGGGTCTATCAGCTACTGTCATACAAAATACTAAAACTTGGATTTCTCAGCTCAGTAACTGACAGTATATAAAGTCCTAGCTTATCCAACATGTTCTGCTGGTGAACTGAACTGTACTCTGTCACAAGTCTCCAGAACTGAAAGCCTATGTATTGACTTGGGATACTACCATATCCACTTAAAGTACTAAATAATTGCTTGTAATATTTAAGTTTAGGAGAAATAAACTTGCAGATATTCCTGTAGTCCTGCTTTCATATATACTCAAGCCTAGGTATAAATAACAAAAAAGATAAAAGTGTGTTCTTGCTGAATTATGAATACATTTTGAATTATGAAAATACATTTTGGTATAGGTGTTGGCTGAGGTACTTTTGTGCCTGAAATGTTTGATGGAGCTTCTGAAGTATTCTTTCAAACTTCAAATAATACCAAAATTAATTCCATGGCTATTTCCATAGCTGAGCTATTTTAATCTTCAAAAAGCAGCCATTTAAAGAAAGGATAGATGAGGTTAAATTGTTAACCAGACACAAGGAAAGGTGGGCAACATGCAAGAGGTATGGTTCAGCTAATCTGAAACATTATTCATTTTTCAGTGAACCACTCAGGACTGCCTCAAACAGCACAGATCACGGTTTATTAATTGATTATCTCCCTTGGTTAGAAAATTGTCATCAATCCCTTTATCACTCCTGGGACTGCACAGCCCTCCCCTTGCAGCTTTTTACTCAATATCTTCCTCAGTGTACCGACTCTACTTATTGTTTTGCCCTGGTGGCTTGTTAAGGTTCCAGATCCCTTGCGATCAAACTGCATCAGCCATCTGATGAACTGTGATTACCTGATTACCTGATGAACTGTGGTGTCCTGAACTCACCAGAGTGACAGTGCTTTGGCTGGTGTGAAGTTGCCAGCCTGCACTGAAGTGGATACAAGGGGAAAAGGTTCCCATTCCCCAGAAAGGCTAACACACTTGAAGCTGATGAAAAACGCCAGGCATGTACTAAATCAAAATGTGGAGGGGTGGAAGCTACACTCTTAGTATGGGATAGATTTACCACTGGAGTGTGTACAGGCTTTGTACACACTCCATCTTGTGTGCAGAAACTTACTGCCTATATCATCAATGCTATTCTGCTTCCCCACACTACCAAATCCTGCCAACTCAGAAAAAAAAAAAAAAGGAAGAGAACATGTTCTTTATCTTTACACGATCTGTCATTGTCTAAAGGACCCTGGCATCCTCCCACAAGAACACACATTGCAAGAATAGGCAGAGTCTACAGTTGGGTCTAATACCACTAAGTGACATTGGATTCACCACTTCTCCTGACACATTTTTTTTCCCCACTAGAATTCAGAATATTCAGCAGATACCAAACTAGTATGCCCTGCAGTGATTCATATAGAACACTGTTGGAACAGGTAAGAAATAGGAACTGCTTCAGAGCTGCAAGTGATTCATGAGCTGAAGCTTGGCTCCCCTAGAGCCATTAAGCATCTAGAAGAGAATGAAAAATTATATGGAATTTCACATGACTGGTAATGCAAAGAGCATAACGCTGTATATTTAAGCTTACAGACACCTTTTGTGCTTGACTTTCCATTTTGCTTGTGATGCTTCTTTTTGATTAGTTTTCATATGCTGTCTTTATTTAGGGTAATCTGGCACAGAAATTACTCCTACTCTGCACAAGACCATATGCTACATTTAGACAGCAAATACAAATAAGGAGCTTTCATTTAATCACTTATTTAATTTGCAATGATCTAGACCACCGTGATCTGAAGGAGTACCATACCAACACCAACATAAAAGATCTGAAAAAGAGTGCAGAGGGCCTACTATGTCAACTAGATTGTGCCTGACCTCACCCATCTATAAACTGTGACTGGACACTATATAGGCAGTTCATCATGGGGCTCATGGGATATTAAAATGTTTCCAGCTATTACCTCTCTAAAATGAATAAACAAAATGATACCCAGGATCTGTTCAACTTTATGATAGCAACACGGCGGGTGTGCTTTTGTGGACAGCAACTGCTTCTCTAAGACACCTTCTCAAACAGCATTTATACCCTAAGAGACAGCCTTCATTCAGTTTTGACCAGGACTCCAGTGCTGAGATTTAACGAAGACGGCATAAACATCAGCACTGGAATATTTCCCAGTATAAAGGATGCAGGAGTATTTTTGCATTCCCAGGTTTAGTACAGTTTGAGTTTCAACTAACAACATAATTCAAAGTAATACTCATTTGGTAAAGCATGTCTTTCTAAGATGTCCTTAAGGCTGCGACTTTTTTTGCCTAAGCAGGTAAGGAGAAACTAAGAAAATTTTAAGTAATTGTTTTGTATTTGTTTTTCTATTATATTGTCACTAAACATTTTATCACTTTCCCTCTTTTTATACCTCTGTTCACTGTCCCTCCCATTCTCTTACTTTCATTCCCCTTCCACTGCTACACATGATTAAAAAATATCTACAGTGTAATCATTTTCTAAACTACCACTCCAAACTTTTTAAAAATCTGTAACTGAAAATACCAGGATCAATAGGAAAGATTTCCTTCTAAGTCACGGTCTCTTAATTACAAAAAACCTCTTTTCCTCACAAAGATTAAAAACATGTTTACCAAAAACATTAAAACTATTCCATTTGTCTTCTTTGTGTGTACATAACTTCTAGGGACACAAAAATAAATCAATATGAGCAGTTTCATATGCAGTTTTCAACCAACCTGACTGTATATTATTCTGAAGACTACGGTTTGCAACTCTAAAATACAAACAGCAAAATTTTACATAAATACTTCTAATATTTCCCTTTACTAGCCTGGATAGCTGTGCAACCTATACAAATCTTTGTGGTCTCATGTAAAGCTTCTTGAGAAAGCACCTACTGCTTATATCTGACTTTTGTTTTATCTGAGTGCCTTTCATCCTGCTTTTATCTTGTTTCCGTCAGTCTCACAGAATGAGAGACGCGAGTCACATTAAAATCCTTACCATGCTTTTAAAAATATTTGATACTTTGCAAAAAGCAAGACTAATTTAAAAACCTCTAGCAATATTTCTGTAGAGCTTTGATTAAAAGAGGTTGCTTTTAATTTTTAGAGTAATGTCAATATATTTCAAATAATTAATTTTCTAAATATAGGCAAAATATTTAGTTTAGAAGGCTGAATAATAAAATCAAGAGCTTCTAGTTCAGTGTTTTTAAACAATCAAAATATGTAGAATGCCTCTTAATTCCATTTAGGTGAAGAGAATTCATTGTGAAATTACGTTTTGAACATAACTGACCACATTCCTATAGAATCTAAAGGTAAAGGAACAATGTCCACATGCTAGTCCAGGCAGGCTGATGAATCAACACTGATGTTACTCTTCTATCTGAAGCATAACTCAAAAGTGTTTGAATGCAGATAATAACTACAGGTCTGTAAGATAGTACTATAGTACTATATTCTAAAATATTTTGTTACTGATCTACATAGCATACATACAGGCATCTATCTATTTGAAAACTGATAAATTCCAGATACTATTTTTCCAAGTATTCATAGACAGAAACTGGATTATTTAACAAGGAACCATATCACCAAATCCAACTGAAGATTTTCTATCATAATAAAAGATTAAGAAAAATTAGACTCATCTTGTCCAAGAACTTCTCAATACCAGATGTGTAAGAGAATCCTTTGGCCCATGCCTGGTTCAGAAGTACAGAAACACTGATCACCTAGGCAGCAAGTCAAACAGGAAAATACAAGATCTTCTCTCTGAAGGCAGTCTTAATGCAGGTCTGTCCTCTGTGCCATCACTAACACCTTTTTCCCCAAACCCACTACAAAATTAATTTCTTTGACACATTTATCCCTCTCTTAAATTTGGATTAAAGTAGTCAATATCTAATTAAAAGAAAAAAAAAGGAAGATGAAGAAGGGAGGGAGCAAACAAACAAGATTGCTTTATTTTCCCCTGTAGGAAACAGGATTAAAACAAATAAGATGGTCAACCCAAAGACTTTCCAACATAGGTTGTCTCTTATTAATACCAAAGTAGCTCTGCAAAAAGCATTTTGTTTTTCTCCTGCACAGTTATTTTCGAGTATATCATGTTTTGTTGAACTTAAGCCTCACACCTTAGCAATGGAAGTCCTATATGTTCTCCTTGGCAGATGGAAACAGCATCTTCTCAACTACCCATTCAGGGTTTTATCTTCATTCCTGTCAGATATTTGACTGTATGCCTCCTCTGTGATTTCTAGCATCTAGCTGTTAAATTAAACCAGTAAGTGCCCACAGCAATACTTTATTAAGACAGTAAGAACTTCAGGAGATTTCCAAAGAACTCGTTATTATTAGTTATTTGGCGGTCATATTTTGGGGTCCTATTTTCTCCTGCAACATCAATCTTCTATTTCCATACTATGGAAAAAAAGGTCAGAGATGAAGAGAAAGTGAACGCAACACAAGTGTGAAATTCAAAATGTCATTTAAGTAAACTGCAGCTCTTGGGTAAGCCCTACACCTGCCACCTTTCTTGTCTAACATGTTAACTTGGATTTAAGGGACATATTACTCTTTAAAAATATTTCATATTCCAAATGGGGATCTTATAGTCTATTACCTTACACAGTTCCTCCTACATTTTGAGAGACACACTGACAGTATTTATCACCAAGTCCTTAATCTTCCGAAGAAAGCCCATTGTCAAGGTAAAGAGAAAGCACTAAGTAGGACCTTAGTGTGAGACAGACATGACTTTACACAATGTAGAAGAGTCTAGGACTAAGATAAATCAAGATCTAAACTAATACATTTTTGCCTGAGACCAGAAAATCATTTTATAATGAGTGTGTGTGTGTGTGTATGTGTAGACATAATTGAAACTTGCTTTTATGTTTAATAAAAGAAACCATTGAGAAATTAAAGTTTATGTGGACTATTTTTTTCACAATTTCACAAATCTAAGTGTGTTTGAGACTGGGGGAGGGGGGGGGGAATAACTGAAAGCCCTATTTTTCCAAAGATCTACAAACACATTTCATTTTACATTATAAATGCCACCACCTGACACCAATGAAAATACAGACAGACAATGTTCCACCAACTTCAACAGATTTTATCCATGTTTATAACTATGCATACAAATCTCTCCAGGATCAGGAACTGAGGCTGTTGCAGAAGTGTTTAAACTGTAATGAACATTTTTTTCAGCAAATTTATGAGCAAAATTAACATTTTTCCTATATTGCCAATTACCTGTAAGTAGATAATAAGATCTACTCATTAGGAAATTTTCAGACAGTTTTCTGAACAAATATTAGCTGTAAGATTTCTTGTGAGCTATGCAGCACTTTGCATTACTTAGTAATATACACTAATAATTTAATAACAGCCTGTACAGCTTTTTAGACCACAGATAATGATCCTCTTTCGGTAGATGATGCAGTATTTCATTAACCTTCCTCTAATAATGTAAGATACACGTTTCTCTTCATATTTATACAAATATTGTCAATAGGCCTTAAGGATCAGTTTCTACAAACTTGTACAAAAAAATGAAATGCTGCTTGAATTGTTAGAAAGGAATAAACACAGATAAAATAAAATGGGACACAGAAAATAATGGCAATACCATTCTTACAGCATGTTCAGCTCTAGATAAAGTGCAAATTTCCATTATTCAGCAACAATCAAAAGTCTATTACATTCTTCAGCCATGTTCATCTTAAGAGCCCTGGCCAAAATTCAGAACAGCTGAAAAATTCAGATAGCATTCTAGATTTTGTCTTCAGCAGTCCATTATTCCTGCTTGTGCAAGCCCAGTAAGAACACTATGATGGAAAACACCACCTTTGCATCTCCTGTGTAGACTGGAAAATCCAGGTGTTTTCTACCTAATGTGGTAATGCCTTACACAGTTATCATATGCCTTCATTGCTCATTTTCAGAGCTCTGATAATATGGCATCTACACCACGCTTGATCTGCTATTATACAAAAAACCTGGCCAGTTTCAAAGGGCATGAGGATTACTATTGAAAAGTCACATATAAACACTTGCTTGGTCATGGCTTTTTTTTTTTTTTTTTGCATTACCTTATCCCCAGGCCCAGATTCTGGTACCACTCAGATAGCATGTGTGGAAAGGTTAAATCTGTGCTTTACATTTTTGAACATCAGCGTTCTCAACTGCACTCTACTGGTTTTATGTTTTCCTTCTTCCAACGCAGTTGTATTCCAAGGAGAAAGCAACAATTAATTCCTACCTGCTGTGACACTGCCCCCTCAGGGTAAAGATGTTTGGGTTTGTTTTTTTTTTACATTAACACACTGAAAGCTTCCACTGTGCTTGACCTTAAAGACACTGACAAATTAATTACTTTGCTAGTCAATATGGCATGGCAGCTTAAAGATTTGAGCAGATACCCAGACAGTTAACATGCATGCTGCCATCTGCTGAATATGACAGCAAGGGATTTGTAATTCTCTGAAAAAAAAATAAAAAGCTGTGTAGCACCTTCCACAAAATATGCTACCAAACCCCTCATTCACAGTTTATTTCACAAGTCAAAAAAAGACTGTTCAGGTTCTATAAGAGAACTCATAGTATCTTATGTTTCTTTCACACATGAGTTTAAAATGAAAGAAACTATCTCAGAGAATTCATTACAGCTTTGTTTTTGAGCCCACTGCTTAACAGCTGGAGCTAGGGTACATTCGAAAAGATCATGAGATTTATGTGAACACTCATGCAGGGCAGATGTGAGCAAAGGAGTTCATAGTTTATGTACCTCTCACAGTCAAGACTCCGTGTTATCCTGATTTAAAGAGCTCTCCTCTGTCTTGAGATAAAAAGATGTGGCAATAACATAGAAGCTGAAGATCCAGCAAAACAGTGGTCAGGTACCAGCAAAGAGGAATGACTTTAAAATGCATAAATTATGAGAAAGCTTGATACCACTCTTACAAAGACTAACTACAGCTATCTTCTGAAAAACAGTGAAGGAGTATCAAACCTACAGATATTCTTTCCTTTTTGATTTTCAATAAAACTGCATCAAAGTAGAAAACTGAGTAATTTGTACGCTACCATTCCTCTAAATAAAAATATACATCAAACAGATCTAAAACCATATATATACATAAAAGCATATATATACACATAAAACTAGGTAATGTACATCACATTGGTTCAAAAATATATACCAGTGTTAAATACAGAACCTATTTTTCTTAGATAAATTGAAGTATAAGAAAGTCCAAGTCACACATACAGCAGAAGAGGCAGACCAGTTCTGCAGATCACCAATGTTCACATTGATCAGTGGATCATAGGATAATTCAGGCTGAAAGAAACCTCAGGATTTCTCCAGGCTGAACTCCTGCTCAAAGAAGGGTCAGCTGTAAAGTCAGAGTACATTAGTCAAAGTTGTATTCAATCTGGTCTAGAAAAAGCCCAAAGATACAGACTGTACTACCTTGCTGGGCAACCCGTTCTGCTGCGTGACTGCTCTAATGGTAAAAAAAAGGGCTTCCTTATGTTTTGAAACATGTGGCATTTATAGCTTTCACACTTCCTGAATATCAGATACTGTAGGTATCATTCAGATACTCTTAACTGTAAATGAGGGATAGCTGTCCAAAGACCAAGAAAATTACAAGAATGTAAATCACAGTATAAGGGAAAACAAGACCTTTTGCATGATAATTTATTATGATGATTTAATCCATTCCTTCTAGAATTTGCAAAAGGGCTGATATCCTATGGAAAACTGAATAAAATCTTTATCAATTTTCTTCTCTAAAGGCAAGATACCGTGTTTACTTTGGCCAAGTATCACAGCCCAAGCTATGCATAAGTGCATGGGAATGAACAGTCCTGAGGTTGCTGCTGTGCAACAAGATAGGAATAAAATCAGAACAAAACTAGAGTCAACTTTCAAGCATCTGAGGTAATACTGGGCAAATGGAATAAGATCAAAATGGATAATACATCCAACTTATTTTTTTGAAAGACTTACTTTAGAACCTAACAAATGTTGTATGAACTGAAGCAAAATAACTTTTTAAAATATTTATTTAAAATATTTAAAATATTTCTTTTCCTAAGATTTGCCTTTTAAAAAGATGTCTTCCTACTTAAACTCATCTCAGAGAGAGTACTGACACATTCCTTTCACAGCAAATCCATATACAAAATCTAATCCTATAGAAGCACCAGGGAAATGTCACTAAGCATCATCTTAGATCATTATTTTTTTTTTTTCATATTACTTACATTCTAGCATTAGGCTGAAATTAAAATATCAAAGATGTGTCAACTAACAAAAAATTATTGTACCTCTGCCTGACTTTATGTCATTCAGCTACAACAAGCGTGCTTCTTGGCCATATAGGGCAGAACTATGAGTATTAGAATAGTATCCCAAGTAGCACTGTACTACAGAGTTCTTTTAAAAACTGAAACAGAGTAAAACTCAAAGCAAAGAACTACTGTATTACTGAAAACACCCACCTCTTAAGCTCATTAGTCTATGTGGCAAGTTCTTAGGCAAACTTTTCCTTCTCCATTTCAGCAGAAGTTTCTGCACAGAAGATGGACGTGAGATTAACTAGAGACACTGGTTCTTCATTTGAGGAAAAATACCAGGTACGAAGGTAACATTCACAGCCTTAAAATAGAACAGAACATAAAATACATCAGAATGTATGCACCATGACCTAATCTTTCTTCCAAGTACTTGTGACCTGAAGTGATTATGAAAAACACTGGTGTTACAACTGAACTTTTATTCCTTGTTATTACTTTTATTATTTTGAGAGACAGTCCTGCGGTATGCTAAGCCCCAGGGACTCAACGATCAATAGTTGAGGATACTTGTGTCCTTTCCCACAACAACACTGTTACACAGAAGTATTGCAAGCAGCCTCTTTACTCGACATTCTGAACAATAAATATCCATACTTATGCTCTGAGACACCAACTAGTTTTGATTGCATATAAACATTTAGAGAATTAAAGTTACTAACCAAATAAATTCATGAATGTGTTATCATATAGCATACTGCTCTCTTATTGTTACTTCCAGAGCATGTATTTGCAAAGTACATTATCTTCTACATTAGAAGAATTATTTAATAATAAAACTTTCCACAAATTTCTAAGCTGGGGAATTCATTTTCTGATCATCAGCTACTTAGCTCAACTTTAACTGTGACTTGACAGGCTGCAAATTATCTATTTTAAGAGGTAATGTTAAATTTTAAATTACTCTAACTGAATATTTTATTGTTTAAAAATTATATTATTCCAATTCATACTGAGTAATTGTACTTTATTTTCAAAATCTGTCAGCAAAATCAAATTTCTATTAAACTGATGACATTTTATTATATGCACTGGATTTCTGAAAGAAAACATATTTGAAACTTATTTCTCAAGTTTCAGTTACTGTATGTGATCATGCAATTTTAAGAACATCAAAGTTCATCAAAGACATTTTTATTGCCCTTGTGATCTTTTAAAAGAGAATCTTAATCCTTAAGTTTTGTGATATTTAGAATTATAAGTCACATATAACAAACAATACACTCAAAGACCACCTTGATGGGATGCATTATATTGCACTTGAATTGGGAGGGGAAAATGTCAGAAAGCTTATGAGCAGAGTTCCATAATCTTCTAGGAAAAGCATTTTTCACAAAGAATGCCATTCCTATGTGTCAAATTGATGATATCTTTAATTACATGGTTTAGTTTCTATTTATACAGTAATTTATATTTAAATATAACTGATTTGTAAATCTGAAAATACCATAGCCATATGATGCTCTAAAGATGTTAAGGCCTAAAAGGCCAGATAAAGAAAGAGGATCTGATTTATTTTATTATATTTATTATTTATTTTATTAACTTGGTTTTGATGCATGAAGTCCTGAATTAAAACAAAAGCATAAATGATATCTGAAGGAAAAACAAAATGAACTGAGTCACTATATACAAATATTTGCAACTACTGACGTTCAAATTAGCTTCAAAACAACTAACATTGCCACAAAGTCTTCGCTGTATTTCATATGAACTCCAAATTACCTGGGAATACTTTACTAGAGAAGTTTCTTCACCAATTAAAATTAAGGTCAAACTTCAACAAAAGTAAATTCCAAATACAGATCAGTTTCAGGAAAAGAGCTGGAGATCTGAAAGCGCTGTTTAAGTCACTGGTTCTCTATTAAACCCGTCCACTTCGTCTGGTACCAAAATATTTCTGTACATCTGTTGTGCAAATCTGTATACTTCCTAGAACCCAGCCAAGATTATGCTGATTCACAGCTACCTACATCTATAGGACACTTCACACTGGCATCGACAGTAAGCTCATTAGGAAATAACACGAGTATTAAAAGTTCTTCAGAAACTTGAATTTTAATTATTTTCAGCACACTCTTATAGAGATATATAAAAAGCAAGGTATTTTTCACAGAAAAGTGCATAAAAAAATTATGAGTATCAAAAATTATTTTAAAAGATTTACTTTAAGAGAGCAGGGAGAAGGAAAATCATCAACTGCTACTTATTTTCAATAATTACTGAGTCACCTTCCTCCCAATTCCCTAAACTCTTAATTCTTATAAACTATGGAGAAGGCCCAAAATTCCAAATCTGGGCCTCCTTGCTAACTTGGCAGAAAATTCAACAGCCATGAAATATTCAGTTTAAGACTGATTTAATGAAAAAAAATCTAGTCCAGACAAAATATTTCATAATACTGCAATTAAAAATACAGTTTTTAGATGTTACCTGCTATAAATAGTTTTAAAAGTGTCTTTCTACAGACACATATGCATGTTGTCTTTTATCAGAACTCCTACTAGTACTTTAATGCTGTCAAACTCAGATTGCAGAATTTGGAACTTACTTATATATTTCAGTACCTACATTCAGTTCATCAACTTCTGCTTCCACTGTACCCAAGTGAAAAAGTGCTTGTCTTATTCCAACTGCTAGCAATGCTTCTTGCAATATATTGTGAAGAAGTTGGTACAACTTCAGCCACACACTGAGAACACCCTTCACTCTCTAGACAAGCTGTATTCAGTGTGCCTTCACTTTGCTAATACTCTGTCACTGACGCCTGCAGGAAAGCTTTTGACATCTCTTTTCTCTCACGACTGAGTGTTTTACCCTGACTGCAGCTATCTCCATACAAAAAATTCAAGATGAAATGTAATTCACATAGAGTTTCAAATTTAAGGATGATTAAAAGCTTTGTTAGAGAGTCTTCAGAAGCAGGTAATCGCTTGCTACTTTGGGGCATACAGCAGAAGCAAAAACTTCTCATATGGGCTTGAATTTTTTTTACATTTTGAAACCTGTTTTGGTTCATGAATGTGCAACCCTGAGAAAGGCAAATCACATCCCTGCCTGTAGCTGTCGAAGAGTGACCATGAGCTGCTGCATAGGCAGACAGAAGCCCACCCAGAGCCTTGGCTGGCAAACCAGTATTGTCTGACAACAAATATGCTGGCTGCAGTAGAATAAAGGGAAGTCCTAATTGCATGCTGCATGTCCTTGGGGGACGACTCAACCAATGATCTCCATCAACCCTCACCTATACAGGCCTTCCCACCACAGCTCACTGACCAAAGAACGGAGACGTGATGGTCCCTTGCTGGCGCACAGTTCAGCTGTAAAGCAGAGTGCCTGGAAAGCAGTAAGGCTTCCCCCTCATCAGGGCTGAACCAAGCCCTGACTTAACTTTCGGGGGTTGGGGGGGAGAGAAAGCAGGGGATCCTCCAGAAGAAACCCCTTTCCTCTCTGCAGCGCCCTCCTCACAGCAGCCCGTCCTTGACCCTTTCCCAGCACCACGGTGCCAGGTGTTGAACACCCTCCGAGGAGAGCCGCATCTGCCCGCCCGCACCCTGTCCCCCACAGAGCCTCTGCCAGCCCCCGTCGGGGGTACCAACGCAAAGTCTGGGCGAAGAGAGGCGACGCCGCACGTTTTAGCGGCCCGGGTCGCGCCTCTCCTCCCCCTGCGGCTGCTGGTGCCCTTCAGCAGCGCGGCTCCGCTCC
>VWZY01011198.1:0-17658 GCA_013399075.1 Chloroceryle aenea
AAAAAAATGAATGTATACATTATTTATTAATTTACTAGATTCATTGTTTATTTAATTTATAAATTAAAATTAATTTATACATTAATTAAAATTAAATTATATGTATAAAATAATAACTCTCAAAATTCTGGTGAACCATCACAGAGTATTTCCCCATCTATGAAATTTCTTCATGTTCCATACATTTTACATTTTTATTTCTAATATTAGAAACCAGTGATTAATTTGTGTCTCCATGTGTATTTCTTTTTTTTTTATAGCAACTCTTAAAGGTAAGACCTAGTATATTTTAAATGCAGTTTTGGTGTTTTTTGTTTTTTTTTTTNGTTAATTTTTTCCCTGGAAAACATCGGGGTCACCATTTGTGGAGCGACGAGGGAAGACGCGGTCAATCAATGTGATTAGCAGGCGAAACTCTGTTTATTAGCTATCAGCGCAGTACTTTTATATGGTCACCTCATTAATAGTCACACTTGTCCATCCTCTATTGGTTCAATCCACAGAGTCTACTTAGCATAACCCAACCCCTCTCGCGGTAACAGAAACCTGTTAGACCCTCATTCCACAATATTCTATTATTGTACAACTTATCAGCTCAAGGTCATGCTGTGTCTGTACCTTGCAAGGTTTGCTGCTGAGCTTAACAGTTTGCTTCAGATGATACTTCTCTTAAAGGTACATGACCCTTGTCTTTTCAGATGATACTTCTCTTAAAGGTACATGACCCTTGTCTTTTAGCCATTCTACAACAAGTAGCAGTTGATAATCTGTCTGTAAATGTGATGTTAGTTACTACTGGTCTTGTTGAATATGGATAGTAATATTACAACACCCTCTAGCAAAAAGAGGTTTGCTTTATTGTTTGAATTGCAGAATTTTTTTTAATAACTACATGGAAAATTGTTATTACAGAATTCTAAGTATATGTAACACAGATATAATGCATTTCAAAATGCATTTATTAGTGCTAATGTCATACTAGAAATACAGACTTGAAAATTCTAATTTTCTGTAAAAAACAGTGATTGAAATTTTCTCTTTAGAAAATCCAGAGGTAATGTATTGAGCATAAAACCCAATCCTGGACTTAAAAATATGTATTTCTGGCCCTTCTTTTATCTCTGTTAAAGCATTTAACTTCATCACACCTGGTTTAAATGGGGTAAAACAACATTGTTTTACTCTGTAAAATGCTTTGAAGGAATAAGAATTTTTTGGCCTCTGAGATTTCCTATGCAGTTACAGCATTTCACTGGTGCTGTAACTCAGGTTCTTCCCATACCCTGTTCCTTTCTACTGATGAAATTTCTTCACATAATTCAGTATCATGGTTCATTTCTGTAGAGGAGTTATTATGATGTAACTGTTGTTATTCCAAAATTAATTTTGTGAAATATTTTCTTGCACTGTGTTTTATAGTCAAGAGTTCATTCCTGGATTTGACACACATGAAACATCATTTATAATACTATGTAAAATTCCAATCACTTATATCTGAGAAATTAATGCAGAAGAAAAGAAGTACACACAGGGAAAGAGCCAATTAGATAAAGGAGGAATCTTCCAGAAGAAAGGAGAAGGGTGTTTGGTTTTTTTCAATTTTATATCTCACAAAATAAATTCTGAAAGAAAAATCACCTCTGTCTCCAAAAGAGAAGATATACCTGAGTAAAATACTGAATTGATAGAAGAACAAATATGTTTGCATACTAAACTTGTGGAAAATATTTGTGAGGAAATTGTAGTGAGAAAAATTAAGTAGTTGGTGTTTAAGAAGGTACTGGGTAAGTTATTAAAGAGGTAATACAGTAACACTTAGTACAAGAGAACTGATAGAAAGATCTAGAAGGCTTCTTCCACTTCTATACCATTTGAATTTCAAGCTATAAGCCTTTCTTGCTGGATGAAAGTTATACTTTCAAGTCATTCTAGAGAAAACTGTTTTAAGATACAGAGTTTTTCAGTTAAGTGTTTTCCACTTTAATTTCAGAAATACTTTTTCAAACAGATGACTTTGTATAGAGAAAAACCTTAAATTTCAACATTTCTCCATCTTTTTTTTCAACTCTCCAATGTAAAATTTTAATGAGAAATTATGTAAACAATATTGTTTCAGCAGCAATTTGAAATATTTCGGAAAAAGTTGCAAAAGGACTGTGGATGAATGAAGTAGTAATTGAGTAACAATATATAGTAAAAGGTAGAATACCTGGTTGTGTTTTGGTACTTAAAAAATAGGTTAGATTCATCAGGCAAATCACTGGTTTTGAATTATTCACTATGTTCTACTGCTTGTAATTCTTTTTGCATTTAATTACAAGGGGCTACAGATGACTTAGAGGTCTTGTAATGTATGTGCATGACTGCCAAGACCACTAATAGGAATTGCATGACATTGCTTAGAGAAAAATGTATACTTCAGTAATTACATGTGGTACTCTAAATGTAGATTCAAAAGTAATTATCCTAAACTGGTACTCTGCATATTGGAATGCTGTATTGGCTCAAAGCATTAGCCTTCACTTCCAAAGATCATCAGGACTCAATACATAGTTAGTTCTCTCATGAAATAAGATTTAAAGGTCTCCAAGTAGCTTCCTTTTGTTCTTAGAACAAAAACCAATATACTTTTTGAGTAGCTCTGTAGGGAGTGCTACATTCATTATTACACTAGAGAAAAGAGTGTTATTAGCCATCACTGAAGTATTTTGGTAATACTGTAGAGGACAATCATATAACACTTGCGTTTAGCTATTATTCTATGTCACACTTTTATGACCACTAAAATTTATATAGCGGTGCAAGGAAACTTAAATTCACAAGAGGTTTATTCACATTCTTCTCCTGAAATTTCAGTAACAGTGAAGCTTTGAAACTATGACATTGCAAAAAGAGGAACAAATAAAACTGCAGAAAGGAAAGTTGTCTATGTGTCATAGATAGGTTTGTGTATCCAGCAGGGCTATGAACTTCAGAACTGGATGATTCCTTTCTGTAAAATTGTTTTAATTTGTGGCCTTTGGTGGTGGCAGTACTCCAAACCTGGTAGAAAGATCGAAGAATTTAAGGATTTCTCCAATATAAAATGTCAAAGTGAACATTTTCAAAGATATTTGGTTCTTCTGTCCAGTCACACATGGTTAATGCATTTCCTTGTTATACATTACCTAGCACTTTTAGACCATTAATGCTGCATAGAGATAGTCTTTTTCTTTTTGACATAGATTTTTTCCTTTCTATATTACTTTGAATCTCAGACTAACCTTTCATTTCTCTCAAGTCTTTTCATCTTTAAAAAAAAATCAAAAACCTATTTCAAATTTACGAAGTAATAGTTGGACTAATGTTGCACATTATCTTTTAAAATTCACTAGGTATGCATGGAACAATTTCCTTACTTGTAATTTGTGGTGTAATTTGTGTTTTGCATATCCTAGTTGCACAGTAGACTTTTATATTAATTGGAAAGCCCACTTTAGCAGAATAATGATGTACAGTTAGGCCTTGTCTTGAAAGTTCTTCATATATGTACATAATTTTAAATATAAGAATATCTATCCCATTTTTATTCAATACTGGTTTGGGGCAATAAGTCTTTGATCATTAAATGTGAATATATGTATATTTTAAATTATATGCATTAAAAAAANCAACCATAATAAACCTAAAGAAACCTACCTAATCTTACACATTTAAGCAAGATAATATTCCCAGGTAAATGTTTATTCTCTCATTGATGTCTTCCTCTTATTGTTATAGATTCTTTCTCTTTTGCAACATTTTCATATACAGTGATAGCTAAGCATGGGAGTTCAGTTTATAATTCATTAGAGCTTCACTAATAACTCATGGAAGTGTCCATTTCCTATTCTCAGTTTTTCAAACATTACACCCGTGTAAAGCTTCACTATTGCTATGTAGATCCTCACAGTTGCTATCTGTTCAACTCCACTGTTTTGCTTGTACTTTTCTTGATTACTTGTCTCATGCATGTCGATGTTTCCAGGCTCTGGGCTTTGCCTGGGTCTGTGTAAGTTGCCATAGTTCGCGCGCTTTCTTTGCATTCTTTTGTAGTTTTTCATCAAGTCTCCTCTATTTACTGCTTCCCAGTTTCTTTTCGCACTGATCAGCAGTGTACCTACAGCTACAGCTCTAATTTGCTTTCCCAACTTTCTATCCTGAGTAATTTTTTACAACTTGATACATCCCAATTGATTGTTCTAAACTTAAGCCCTGGTGTTTCCTGTCACCATGGATTCTCACATCACCATCTGATCTCTAATGTTAAAATACTACAGTTCTATTTCTGATTTCTGAATTTCAAGGCTAAAGTATTCCAGTTTTCAGTCCTTTCTAAAACTTCTAGAAGTTCCACTCCTCATGAACTTACACCTTTCCTCAAATTTTTTCATTACTTTTTCCATAGACCATCTTCTCATCCTGACTTATTTGCATATTATTAAAAATGTGATAACATGACACACTGCAGTAATCATCAAAATAGCAGGTTTATGACTTATTGTTAGTGTCTCTACAAATCTCACATTTTCTCTTAAATATTTTATAATTGCAACCACTGCCCAAGGACCAAGTTCATGAAGGTGTGTTTGTTGTCCCATCTCTTGATTCTTTTCTAATTCCCAGATGTCCTGTCTCTTGGTCTTTATTTCACTGCAAAATTTTTCCCTCTCAAGTTCAGTTTCTTGTCCCGGGTGGTTTTTTAGTACCTCAAACAATGAGATCCTTAACTTTGCATACTTTTGATTTTTTTTTTACAAAAAAAATCCCTTTCAAGAATTCTAGCAATCTGCACATGAACACATCTGGGAAAACAGAAAAAGCTTAAGTCTCATTATGTCTCTGATATGATACAACCAAATCAGACTGATTCACCATGCTCTTAGCTATGCTACTAATGAAGAGTGAAAAGTTGTATTCTGCGTCCTGCAGGTCCCTAAGAAGCTAGTTATATGCCTGAAGTTAAACAGAAGTTTTACTAAACTGAAGTCAACACCAACATACTTCACCTGACCAAAAGGTGTAGGAGTTCTTATTCCAAGATAATACTCCAGGGACATACATGAGGAGGAAATTTTCATTAAGAAAAGATATAATGACAGGGAGCCTAGAGAGAGTAATAATGTCACTAAACAAACTACCACACTGGAAAATGCAAGTAAGCAGTTGTCCTCATGCATCAGCAAGCAAACAATCGAGTGATTCGTGTTTGTGTGTTTGCATAAAGCACCATTTTCCTGCAGCAGGAACTGTTTAAGTATCCTATTCATGTCAAATATTAAAATTAAGATGTTTCCATAATGGTTGTCATGATTATTTACCATCTGCTCATGAGCAAATTCATTACCATGAAGATTTAACCAAATAAAATAAGGTAACCTGTTACAATTTATGAAATACTATGATTAGTTGTGTCTGAAATACAAATACAGAGAGAACATTTAGTTTCCCTAATAGATGTTTATCTGACGGTAAGAAGTGACTCCTTTGGATGGTACCTGCAACTAAGAGAAATTGAGTGAAGCTGATTCAGAGATCTCGTATGCTAAGGCAAGGGATGTACACAGAGTGTTTATGTAAGGTCAGGCTCTTCGACACAGAGATTGCAAAGCCATACACTCCACAGATACATGTTTGTTATATAAGTATACTGGATTTTTTTCCACTCCTATCAATATGTGTTTTGATTAACCATACAAAATATGTTAAGTTATAAAAAAAACTTTAAAATAAAATTTATAGAATAAAAGGATGAAATAAGCAATTTATGAAAAGTTTTTGTTGAAAATTGACATGATAAATGCAAGACGGAAAGGCGCATTTGTGTATTCAACAATTAATAATTAAAATTCACTCTTGATAGCACTGTTAATGAAATAATTTGGTTTTGTCAAACATTTCATATTTGTATGAGTATGAAAAACAACTGGGTTTACATTAGAAAACAGTAACAGCGAGTATTAGTTCCTGGGTTTTACCATGATATAGTAATTGGAGTTGGATCAGGGGTTGGACTCGATGATCTTGGAGGTCTTTTCCAACCCAATCTATTTTATGATACTATGATTCTATGATTTTAAAATTATTTCATCATATTGGTTGGTTGTCAATGACATATCATTAATTCTTAATGACATTATTTTTGAAAGGATAAAAAGTGTTGTAACACTGAAGACACAAAATGAAAACAGTGTATCATCAATGCAGGTAAATAAGAAAAAGGGCTTTAACAGTAGGAACATGGTGGACAGAGTTAAAGTGGGAGCAAACATACTTTTCTGTAAGCATATTCTAAAGTAACAGACCTACATTGTATTTGGAACACCGGAGTGCAATTAATAAGCCCTCCTTATGCTCAAGGAAAAAACTTTGGGTATCTGAAGTTAACAGAGAATGAAGTAAGTCCAAATCAGGAAAATGTGAGATGCTGAAGATGAGGACCCATATTTTCATCTTTTACAAGTCTGGACATTACATATGCTTTGCAAAATATTAGAACTTCGGTTATTAAAAACAAACAAACAAACAAACAAACCACCACCACCAAAAATAACAAAAACAGAGAGAGAAAGAAAACATGGTGCAATTCATTCTTAAGCATATCTATTAAAATTAAGAATTTTGTTTCATTAAAGGTGAAGCTTCAGTGACCTTTTTCTTCTTCTATGAAGTATCAGATAAAAACCCTCCTGGCTAATTGTGCCATACTGACTTTCACTTAAAAATAAGTGCTGCCCACATAAACACTAAAGGCCTTACTGCTGTCTTAGGACTTTTGTCCCGTTCTTACAGGACAACTGTCACATTCATACTTTGATACTACTTCAAATCAATGACAGTGGAACAGGACGAAATGTGAAATGATGTGCAAAAGAGAATACTCACATTTTTCCTGGTTTGGCTGTCAAATCATGCACTGAGGTTTGTTTTGGTTTGTTTTTTCTTTTCAGGCCTTAACCTTTGGGCATAAATGACAATGTCCCTTCCAGTTAAAGCAAAGCACATTGACATAGCTGACATCAAATTTATTTAATGCTGGATCAGCTTGGAAAGTGTACAAAAGCTGGTATGCCTGAGAAAGAGTGTATCTTACTGCTGAGGAATATTATCTTATTCCCAGGATACGTGTTACAGAGTGCTAATGTCAGAATGTCAACAAGGGAAATTTTAAACACTGGAAATGCACAAAGATGTCGCTTAAAGTATTTCTGGGAACAGATTGTTCAAATGGATTATTCCCCATTGTTGTTTCTTTTGCTTTTATTTTTCCTTAGGCATACTAGTTCACTCAACCTTTATAATTGGTTTAGATTTCAGATAAATTAAGGCAATTTGCTGTACATAGCTTTATTAGAATCATTAAAATTCATTATTTTTTAACACAGCAAGGTATTTATCTATTTAAGATTTATCCACTATGTAGCTCAATTTAGCTGACATCATCTGATGGCTCAGTCAAACAATTCCAAGTATGAATGCTGCTTCTATTAACAGACATTCATAAGTAGTAATATAAAGAGAGGAATGTGAAATTATATAGCAACATTATTTAAAAACAGCAATGCATGAATTATGCAAGTGTGATTAAAAATTCTTTTTAAAGACAATTTAATATTTTTTTATATACTTTCAAATGTGTTCAAATGTTTGGGAATAGCAGTAAATGAGTTTTCAGATTAGTTTTCAGATCTATCACTTTTTCATGTTGCTTCAGGCTTGCTCTTTTCATACATTATGCTTTCTATCTTGAGTTAAGCTAGCTGGGTATGTGTGGTTTTGCAGAAGAGCCAGGGGAGCAGCCTATATTGGAACAGAATACCACCTTTTCTGAAATTTCTATTGAAGTAGGAATTTTCACTAGTAAGTTGTTTGAAATAATCAGACACAGTGTCTTTTCATTTGTCTGAATATTACAACAAATAAAATATTAAAATGCACCATAACTTTTAACACACAAAATTAGCATCTGAATGAAATATACTACCATGAAAAAAATCATTAAGCCATATTAGGTTGTTGGGTTTTTTGAACATAAGTCCACTATCAGTATGAAATATCTTGATTTTCTTTTCCAGTTAATGTTTACGAACATTATCATCAGCTCCAGGGATGTGATTTTGGTTGTTTTTCATCTTCTAGAATACTTGTGTGGAGATGTTTAATTTATTTTGATCTTATTCAGTGTCATTCTCTTCACCTAGTTTGAACCACTGTATGAAAATCTGTGCTTATTCAAACTGTCTAGTCTTCTTGTAAAGGCAGGGAGAACAGTTTTGTTCCTCTTCAGTGCAGTTCATCTCACACAAATACAGACTTGGTCATGAACATGTTAAATTAACTTCACCTTAAAATCTGTTTATCTCTATTGACTCCTATTAGGTGTAGGTGTCATGGTGTTAGCAGTGGTGCTTGCAGGGGTGACCCATTGTTTTCCTTTACCTGACAGGACAAAAAATTTATATTATTTGGATGTCTCAGTATCTTTTCTGAAGTTCACTCATCACTTACTACCAACAGTATTTATACTTCAACAGGAGATGTAAAGTTTAAAAAAATAGAGAATTGTTCTCTTACCTGTGAGTTTATACACCTCATGAACTAGTCTATCTAAAAGTTTATGAGTATAATCTGAATCAGAATGAACATTTGTTTCATAGTGTTCCTCTACAATATAAATGTGATGAAGCTTACACTCCAATTATGTTTTACAATGTTGACCATGAAAACTTCATTGTATTTGTAATGTCAGATAATTTCCAAGAACATGGTTCTGACTCAGAACATTGTGACCAGCTGCAGAAAGCCATAACTCTGCCAAAACCTGTCACTTTTCATTTGGTCACAGCTTCCAACAGAGCTGTTCCTCATGTTATGACTGCTTGGGATTTTCTTTTCTGAAATGTGGCTTCTGCAGCATGATAGCTCCATGCCATTATTAGTTGTTACACAATTGGTGTGAATGAGGACATGAGTAAATGTCTTTTTCTAGAGAGGTTAAAATGACGCTGCCTAAGAATGGAAGGTTATGACCCCACAACTGAAGGTTAAGACAACTCCATTTCAGATGGTTCATATGGCAATTTATTGGTGGCTGCAGAAACAAAGTGGCTGGCTGTGCACTGACCAAGAAACAACATATTCCTGTGTTCCAGGCTTTGCTCTCTGTTGCTGTAAGGACAGTATTTTCCAATAGAAAGTGGTAACAGTGTTAAAAAGTAGCATTGGAAATAATATTAGTCATTTCCTAAATGAATGCATATCTGAACCACTGGATTTTTTTTTTTATTAAAATCAAAAATGATGCATATAGCTCCCTTCTCTTTTGGCAATCTTTTTCTCTTGCTATTGAATTTCTTTTTCCTGCTTGCAGGAGTAAAATGTGAAAAAAAAGGTTAGTCTGAATTTCTTCAGTTTTGTGCAGATCTAGCTAAAATCTTTGTTTTAGAACTCTAATGATTAATGTCCTGAGCCACAAAGAAAGGAGATCTAAGACAGAGAGAGAAGAGAATAGAAAACTAAGAAATAAATGGAACATACAAAATTGAATACAATTGACCTCAAACTTGCTGAGTCTTTTCACAATTTGATGTTTCATATTCCTCCTCCATTTCCTTAAACTTTAGAAACTGATAGTACTTCATTTTTCTGTCAATGGCAAACTCTTTTCTCCTATAATCTCATGTATTTGTGGGTGAAAGAGGGGCTTTTTTTCTTATCTCTATTTTTTTTGCACACTCTGCCTTTCACTTACGACAGATTGCCAGCTATTCTAGAATCCTTTGGTGTCCTTAATTATAGTTAGGAGTGGAGCATCTTATTTCTGAATTAAAATTATGATTTTAGAATTCATCCTATCACCATATATTGGCCCATATTATCAGAGATATGGGAAAATAAATGGACTTATAATTGTGTTGGCTGTACTGATAGAGAAATGTAAAAAGTTTCACATTAGCTAATCACTTGCTTGTTTTTTAAGCTGGTCTGAACACTTCAGTCATTAATAAGATTAGACTGAAAGCCAAAGAAAAACATAAAATGGCTGCAGGTTGTTTTCAGGTTTGAGAAAGAAATCATCTGCATTACATCTAGAATGAAATCAAAAGAAGGAGCCATTGAAAGAAGTAATGACCCCCTTCTGTTTCAGGTGTAAGTCCTACACAGATCTGCAATAAGTTCATAGGTACCTACTAAAGCCACTCATGGAAAACTTATACTTGTCTGTAGGTACTATAAGCTGTTTGGGTACTGTGGGTACAGTATATGGATATAAGAAGTACTGAAGGAAAGACTGGTGAATATATTTATTCATTAGCCATTATATTAATAAAAATCAAGTAAAAGGATATTATTTTATTATAATGACATTTGGAAAAAACATAAGTTTCATTTAGGCAAATTAATTTTTTTAAATTTTCATACACAAAATTTGACCACTTGTAATGAAGGCAAATGAAACAAAAAAGTGTGCAAAATTTCAGGAAGAGAAGGAATCTTTCCATGGACTGATTAAAGTAGTCACCCAGGATACAAGAGCCAGTGGAATTTTCTTCTCTGCCTGAAAGGACACAAACTCTCCACACTCTTCTTTAACCTCTCCACTCCTGCTGTCTGAACTGCCAGACTATTAGCTGAGCTCTCCAGAGGCTGGTATCAGTTCTGCCAATGCACCTATATTTGATTAACAGTATTTCGAAGCTGAATGGCTTCTTTAAACGAGACTGGCTTCTCCTGTTGGATGCAGGATGTACCTTTCTGGAAGGTCAGAGATTTTGGTTCCTGTGACTGTTCCAAATCAAGCTGAAAGTCTATCTGATTGGTCTTTTCCTATCTGAGAAGACTGCCCACCCATGAGGCAACATAGTAAGCAAACAGCCAAAGAATAACTTCAAACACTGAGCAGGAAAGGATTTAGCAGAAGATGCCTCTGTGAAAATAACCAATTGATATTAAAGTTAATAGGATTAAAGAAATGCTAATCCTTCTATCTGGCATGAGGGGTGACCCATGGATGGTGTTTCAAAGCAAGAAGGGATTGTAGGAGAAGGTTGGTCAGAATGAGGAATAAAACTGCAAGCCATTAAAGCATCACTGCAGAGGAAAATGGAAATCTGTCCAGAGTGAATAGAAAAGGTTGCAGGAAGCAGAGACCTTCATGTCCATGGCCAGCAGAGTGTATCACAGCTATTTTTATTTGGCAGTTTTATTTATTTACATTTGCTAAGGAGACCTAAGTAAGCTTTGGCAGCCTAAGTGTAGATCAGACTAGCCATAGCAATAAAGTAGTTAACATGCATTGTATGTGAGCTATTGTATCAAGAAAAAGATACTAAAGAAGGAGAATGAAAATAATCTCTGCAAAATTGTTGGTAATAGAACCTTCTTTTTTACAATATCTTGTTAATGAAAATTGTACATATACATTTCCAAAGCTTTCTGTGGCCTCCAGACTGGAGAAAAAAATAAATAAAATCAAAGCCTATAGGCAATACAATCTTTAAGCCACCTGTATGATCAATTACAATGCATCCTGCTCAGTCAGCTTTTCAATTACCAAAAGGGCTATTTTCCCTAGCTTGCCATGTTGCTTGAATGCTTTATTTCCAATATGCTGTATTAGTTTCCAATAAATTATCCACCTGAATTGAGAACATGAAATAATTACAGTAGTGCTTGCTCCCTTAGTTGTTTTTCTGCTTTGCTTGCATACTCTTCTATTTACATAAGAGAGGGGAACACCAGAAGGAGGAAGATAATTTCAGAATAAAATCAAACAGGGAGATGGAGAGGAGAGGGTCAAGGGCTTGTGGATAGGGAGAGATAAAGAAAAGTAAAGATATCAGCATTGTGATATAGTGATTGCACACATAAGGCTACCAAGGCTAAGTGTACATGTTTCTGAAACAGTAGCCCCCAGAGCATGAGCACAGACTTCTCTGCCTCCTGTCTTGTCATTTTTCTGCACAACTGCCTTTCACCTCATTGTTGCCCTGTCCTCACACTGCCTGCAGGCAGGCAGGCCAGCCTGCACCATGGTATGTCACTTCACCTGGCACATATAGCTACTTAGTCTTGTATGCTCTGGAGAGGGAGACAGACATAACTAAGCCCCCATATGCAGCTTTGTGCTATGCACAGTGCATAGATTCATCTTCAAAAGAGGCTGTGAAGGACAAGGAGTTCATTCCTGCTTCTGAGTTAGTGGGGGTATTATGCACCTGCAACTGCCTTAGACTGATGCTTATAGTTCACACCATGTGTGCAGAAGACTGTTCCTTCCCTAAAGTTTTTCTAGGAGGGAACATGTATGGATTACCTTTCTTTTTATCTTGCCTTTTTTTTTTATCTTGTCTTGTCTTTTAGTGTCTTGAGAACAAGTCTTATGATGAGCAGCTGAGGGAGCTGGGATTGTTCAGCCCAGTGAAAAGGAAGCTGAGGGGAGACCTTGTTTCTCTCTACAACTACTTGAAAGGAGGTTGTAGAGAGGTGGGTGTTGGTCTCCTCTCACAAGTCACAACTGATAGGACAGGAAAAATGGCATCAAGTTATGCTGGGAAGGTTTAGGTTAGACATTAGGAAAAACTTCTATACTGAAAGGGTTATCGAATACTTGAACGGGCTGTCTGGGGAGGTGGTCAATCACCGTCCCTGGATGTATTAAAAAACATCTAGACGTGGTGCTTAAGGCTATGGTGTCATAGTGGCATTGGTAGATAATGGGTGGATTTGATGATCATAAAGGTCTTTTCCAACCATAATGATTCTGTGATTCTTTCTAACATCTTCAGTAGCACGCTTTGGGGTTGCAGTGTCTCAGCAGTAGCACATTAAGAGGATATTATTTGCCACTCACAGTTTGCTCCCTCTTCAGAAAATGGAGCTCCTTCTAGGTGGACCATGATATCAGTGTTCCTTCTGCTTTACATCTTATTCTTGCAATCAACCTCTAAACATTGACAGGTGGTCATAGCCGATCTGGGATATGCAGGAAGATTCCAGATAACTAATTTCTTTCATGCAGCAAAGTGCAAAAAATACCTTTTGATTAAGTTGCTATTATTTTTATAGAATTGAATTTTGTAGAACATTCTAAAGTATACAAATTAGTTAAGACACATATTATTCACACAAATATATTCATAGAGAGAGGGATATATTGGACTTGCCATTTCTGCAGTGTAGAAAATAGGCAAAGATTATTATGTATTGCAGCTCAGTGAGAAGAATGTATGTCGTGGTTTAGGGTCAGGGCAGCCCCTAAGACCCAACAGACGCTCTCTGTTAACCCCTCTCCCTCCCCAAAGGGGAAGAGGAAAGGAATAAGGGAGAGAGACTTAGTGATTAGAAAAGGAAACTAGAACAGCTTTAATGATNATTCCTCCCACTATCTGACTACTATACTAAAGAATACAAACTGGATGCATTTTGCTTGTATATATTTTTACTCAGGTGATATAGTCTTGTATGAATATCTATGCCATTTATGTAAACACCAATTTTGTTCTCAACAGCTGCAGAACGTGCTCTCATTTGAGAAAGGATTACATAAAAAGATCAAATGGCCTATGTATGTGCTCTCCATAAGTGAGATTTATGAAACTGCCTGGTCTTTAATTCTACTGTTTCCTTATTTTGATAATGAGATGCAGACCACATTCTTCAAAATTTATTTGAAATACAGAATTCTATAATTATGCACTTTTCTCCATTTGTTCAGTTCCCTCACAAAGGTGTTATGTCCTGTGGAAATTATAACATGTAATTATAGATTGCCATGCAGAATGTAGAAAATGTCATAATTGCACAGATCACTGTTGACATTTCCTGCAATTTGAGGACTTTGTTATTTTACTATTTTTAAAATAGATTTTAAAAATGATATTTTTTTTATGATACAAAGTGAAAGAAGTAGAAAACCAAGATTCAGTAGTGTCACAGTTTACAGTCAGGGTGGCCCCTTAGACAGACGTTCTGTGTTAAACCCCCTCCCTCCACAAAGGGGAAGAGAAAAGGAATAAGGGAGAGAGACTCAGCAATTAGAAAAGGAAACTAGAACAGCTTGAATGAAAATTAAAATAATAATAATGAAAATTGAATCTGTATCAAACCCAGCCCCCCTGATGGTAATTACATCACCATCACCACTGATGCTGTGGAGCAGAACGGGGGGAGTCCCAGACTGGGCCCCGCAGCAGATGGGAGATGTGTTCAGGATCTGGATTCTGGTACCAGATTCAGGAACAAACCGACTGGGATCAAAGGCAGAACAGAGAGAATCCTCCTTGGATTCTCTGAGCAAAGAACCTAATGAGGACCTGAGCCAAGCCAAGCAAAGCTGGCAAAGTGGTCCAAGAGGGTAGAAGAGCCCTTGAGCCCCCAGAGAGTGCGAGACACTCCAGATCCCTCTGTTTTTTACTAAATATGATGTATATAGCCTGGAATACTTCATTGGTCAGTTTGGGTTCACCTGCCCTGCCCGATCCTCCCTGCAGGTGAGGCCTTTCACTTTCCTGCACCCCCAATGTGGTGCACAAGATCCAGCAGTGGCCTTGGTCTGCACACCAATCCTTGGTAGTAACTCTAACTATGGTGTGTGATCACTACCAGCAGCAGACACTGTCTGTGAAAACAGGCTGCTAACTTCAGACAGTGCAGTTAGTTAGAAGAACTGAGCTGAAAAGTAAAATCACTGAACAGAACCATCTCTGTTCTCACCCAGACCAGGACAAGTAGAAGCCCTAGAATATCTGTCTTAAGCCAGACATGAAATATCTTCATTCAAGTCTTTAAATGACAATCAACTAAGACAATGCTTTATCATGATCCTGTGCCTCTGAGTAGAATTTTTGTTCAAAACATTACTGTTGAATCTGTTTGTCCTTTCTTTTGGGAAAGCAATCAACTTCAGTTTTCTAAGGGAAAAAAAAAAAAAAAAGTTTTGTTTTGTTTTAGTTAAAACTGCACATTTTAGTTTGGAGATACTACTGCAACAGGACATGGGAGATGTAATCCAGATAATTCACAGCCCTGTCTTTATCAACAGTACAGAAACCCAAGCTTGACTTGATCTGTTCAGAAGTGTTGACATCCAAGACACTCATATGTGACAAGGACTTTCTACCTCCTTTAATAAGACCTAGGGTGAAAACATGGCTCAAAATAAATCACAATAGGCTGGATCAGAGACTACTTTTTGTGGACATTGCTTTAGTGGCAAGATGCCTCTGCTTAATTTTATAATCTTTATAATAATTTAATCTTTATAATACTTTATTTTTCCTGTCATGCTTACCTCCAAAACAAAACATAAATTAGTAAAAAATATGCTGTGGAGCCCTAGCATGTAAGTAAAGAGGTCTTGCTATTACCTTTAACATTGTGTTAGCTGGGAAAAGACAACACCTTCTCCTAAGCTCTCATTTAACTGCATTTGCACTCAAACTCTGTAGTTTTCTGGATACAAACAGGATAGGTGGCCTGTAATTGCAACCTGCTTAGAGCAAGCAAGTCAAATGGTAGGGTCATAACCCTCATTTTTCTTTGGCTGTGGACATCCACAGGGTAAACATCAGAAAGAATTCCCATTGCTTTGTCAGTTTTCTTACTGCCTGCCAGCCTAACAACTGCTGCAGCAGTACAGGGAAAGAGACTGGTGAACATTCATAGGAAGCAAGTGGCAAACTAAACTATTCCACAGCTCATTCACTATTCACTGTTGTTCATTTGCTAATCACTGCTTACTAGAAAAAATGCAATGGTGACAATATATCACTAATATTCAGTGTGTTTCATATTTATTCTTTTATGTAGCAGGCATGAGTCAGTATGAGATCCCATTAGCTGGTTCTGTTTGGCTATCCTGGCTATTGCCCCCTCCCAGCTTCTGGTGAAAATTAACCCTATCCTAGCCAAATCCAGGACATTATCCACCCCTTATTTTATAGAATCGACATAATACCCTGCAGACATTTAATAATCAATATCATATAATTTAATTCATTGGCAGTTCTCACCCAATATTAAATCCCCTTGAGGTACACATTGAACTTATTCATCCTCCTGTATTACCAAGTACACCCAGGTCCTAAAGCAAAAACCATCCCACGGATGGATTAGCCTTTGTAGAAGGACTAACCCAGACCATTTTTCCTGATACATTTTTCATGTGCACTACTTTATTGCCATGAGACTTGCTTTTCAAGGCCCAGGATGGTGTTCCATGTGGTGGCATGGGGCACGGGATATATTTCCAGCCATACAGTGGTTTCTTCCACCATTGTAAGAACATGGCCTTTGCCTTGATGTGTTTCTGGGAACATGATACAGTTAATCTGTCAGGCCTCTCCGTATTTATATTTTAGCCATTGTCCTCCATACCACTATGGCTTTAATGGCTTGGCCTGCTTGATTGCAGCACACATTTCACATTCATGGATAATCTCTTTTATAGTGTCCATGGTCAAGTCAACCCTTTGATCTCTAGCCCTTCTGTATGTTGGATCTCTTCCTCAATGACCTGAGGTGTCATGGGACCACCAAACTATAAATAATTCAACCTTACATTGCCAATGCAAATACTCCTGAGCCACTCCAATCCTAGTAGCCTGATCCACCTGCTGTTTTCATGTACTGCAGTGGCCCAACTCTTGGGTACATGGGCATTCATGTGATGTACTTTCACAAACAGGTTCTCTACCCAAGCAGAAATATCTTATCATAATTCAGCAGCTGAGATGGGTTTGGCACTGCAATGCCAGTTGTTCTGCTTCCATTGCTGTAACCACATGCATGGGGCATTTGCCACCATCCATGAGTCAATATAGAGGTAGACATGGTATACTGTGTCAGAATATAGACAGACACTTTTCTTGCTGAGGAATAACTAAAGCCAGTTGGATGGCTTTCACCCCTGTAAACTGACTCAGTTCATGTTGTCCTTCAGCAGCTTTAGTGATTCATTATGTGAGACTCCACACAGCATCCAGACATTGCTGGGTAAAACACTGGCTGGATGGCCAGGCCCAAAGAGTGGTGTAAATCAAGTTAGATCTGGTGGTGTCTGGTCACAGGTGGTGTTCCCCGGGGGCCAGTCCTGGGGTCAGTTTTGTTTAAGATATTTATCAATGACCTTGTTGAGGAGATAAAGTGGACCCTCAGTAAGTTTGCAGAGGACAGAAAGTTGGACTGAAGTGTGATCTGCTGAAGGGTAGGAATAGTCTACAGGACAGGCTGGATCAATGAGCCAATGCCAATTGTATGTGTTTCAACAAGGCCAAATGCTGAGTCCTGCACTTGAGCCATAACAACCCCATGCAACGCTCCAGGCTTGGGGAACAGTGGCTGGAAGTCCTCCCAGAAGAAAGGGAGATGGGCATACTGACTAACAACTGGCTGAATATAAGCCAGCAGTGTGCCCAGGTGGCCAAGGAGACCAACTGCATCCTGGCTTCTATCAGCAATAGTGTGTCCAGCAGGATGAGGGAAGCAATTGTTCCTCTGTACTTGGCACGGATGAGGATACACCTTGACTACTGTATTCAGTTTTAATCCACTCTTGCACCTTGCAGGAGTGGGTCCAGAGAAGGTCAATGAAGCTGGTGAATGTCTTAGAGCACAGAAAGTCTTATGAGAAGAGGCTGA
>VWZY01011198.1:17669-53306 GCA_013399075.1 Chloroceryle aenea
GGTTATTTATTCTGAAGAAAAGGAGACTGAGCAGAGACCTTATTGTTCTTTACAACTACCCGAAAGGAGGTTGTAGAGAGGTGGGCCCCTTCTTCCAAGTAACAAATGATAGGATGAGAGGAAATAACCTCAAGTTGTCCCAGGAAAGGTTTAGGTTGTATATGAGGAGAAATTTCTTCACAGAAAGTGTTATCAAGCACTGGAATAGGCTGTCCGGGGAAGTGGTTGTATCACCATCCCTGGAGATGTTTAGAAGTCATGTGGATATTTTGCTTAGGGACATGGTTTAGCAGTGGACTTGGTAAAGTTAGGCTGATGGTTGGACTTGATGTTCCTGAAAGTCTTTTCCAACCTAAACAGTTCTATGATTCTTTGATTGATTCAGGCCATGGTAGTCCTCCGTTAGTCTTCATTCTCCATTAGAATTTCTCACTAGCCATATGGAGCTGTTGAGAGAATACACTGAATCATGATGAAAAAGACTCAGTAGGCATGGTCAGGGCCCCAACACATTGCAATCATTTCTGTCTCTTGGGATTTGGAGGTTGACATAATACTTTTTTTTTAAAAAAAAAAAAACAGTTTATTAGTTTATCAGGGTTTTGTTCTTTTTCAGGAATGAATTTCCAAAATATTGGAGGTAACCACTGCCCTAGGCACTTGCCCTGTTATCCCTATCCTAGCCTAATCCAGGACAGGTAGGCACAGTAAAAGGTGTTTGGGGAAGCCTCAGATTTCCACTAAGCGTTCTCTTCCTGCCACTAACCATTTAAATTTTTAAGACATTACTTCTTGTCTCACTTGACATCTGAAATCTGTAGCAAGAAGCCTTGTGGAGGTGGGAAGGGACTTCTGTAACTAGCTCTTTGACATCAGATTCTAGTTCCTTAATGGCAACCTGTTGTCAGTACTAAGCATTAAGCTCAGTACTACTTCATTTACATGAAAATGGCCATTTTTTTCTGACAGCTTCTGGTGTATTCTTTTTTCATATGTCTGTTTTGTAATGATGATATGCAAGATATTGCTTATTAACTGTCTCTTCTGCACAGTTTATAAAATTTAATATAGTAAGCTTTTGCCCAGTGACAATGATCCATGATTGACTATGAACTTTACTGCTAAATACTGACTGACAATCAAGTGCAGGGAAAGAAAAAGCACTAAAAATAGAAAAAAATAAACTCAACCTCAAATGTGACAGGGAGACAAAATGATGGAGACAAGCTCACATATCAATTGTCATGCTCTTTCGAATATTGCTTAAGTCTATTATTTCTCTTTCTGTAGAAGAGGCCTTCTGATGAAGGCCATGCTGTGGTCAGGATGTAACACACGGGCACCTTTTGCAGGTAGGTCAGAAGAGGTTTCTATCAGAAGTGAAAGCACAAGTGGTTTTTAAGCTCCCTAGACTGTCAGCTTTCCATTGTGTTGAATCTGAATATGAGAATGTATACTTTTCCCTTCAGGGGAGGTTTCAGAGGTACTGCAGGCTCAGATAGATCATTGGTTCACCATCATATTTTCTCAAAATGTTTGTGGTTGATCTCTTTATTAGTTGAAGGTAGGACCTCTGGACTCAAAAGCTAGAGCTTCCACTTAAGAGGTGGAGACTGGCACTACATTTTCTGACACCATGTTGAAAACACATTTTTATTGTATATTAGTATTAAAAATACATTGTATAATTTCACAGGGGAAGACTTATTCCACTTAAATATATAGCCACTCCAGAACATATACTTGTACACTTGGAGGCTTTTTGTGCCTACCTGATATCACCATATACTTTTAAGTATACTGGCTAGAGAGATGTTTTGAAATCTCTCAAGAAAATATTTATGTGATTAAATTCCATACATTTTATTTCAACCCTAGATTAAAAATTAATCTTAAAATTACTTAGAATTATAAACCTTCAAAAATCAGTGGTTATAATAAAATGCTGACACTAAGCACATGCAGAATAAGTGTGGGAGGAGGAAGATCCATTAATACCTGGCCCTATAATATCAATTAACTTCCTGTAGAAAGCACCTGAGACTCAAAAATAAATCCTTGCTTAGTATGCCATAAGAAGTAGAAATGAGTGCAAAGTCCCGCAACATTCATCTGGCAAAAATAGTGAAACATGGTATAGACAAATCTACCCATCACTGGGGTAAAAACTGTCTGGATGGCTGTTCCCAGACAGTTGTGATTAATGGGGTGAAATCAAGCTGGCTGCCAGTCAGAAATGGTGTCCCCCATAGGGCTCAGTTTTGGGGCCAGTCTTGTTTGGAATTTTTGTCGATAACCTGGATGTGGGGATTGAGAACATCCTCAGCAAGTTTGCAGATGACACCAAATTGTGTGTGATTATTGATCTGCTCAAGGGCAGGAAGGCTCTACAGAGGGACCTGAACAGGTTGGATTGATGGGCTGAGGCAAATTGTATGAGGAACAACAAGGCCAAGTGCCAAGTCCTGCATTTCAGTCAAAACAACCCTAGACAATGCTACAAGCTTGGGGATGAGTGGCTGGAAAGCTGCCTGACATAAAAGGACCTGGGGGTGCTGGTGGACAGCCAGCTTAATATGAGTCAGCAGTGTGCCCAGGTGGAGAAGAAGGCCAGTAGGATCCTGGTTTGTATCAGGAATAGTGTGGTCAGAAGGAGTAGGGAAGTTATCGTGCCCTTGTACTTGGCACTTGTGAGGCCTCATCTGAAACCCTATGTTTAGTACTGGGCCCCTCATTATAGGAAAGANGCATTGGAATTGTCTACTCAGCCCCAACTTTATCTGTGACAGCTTCCTCATACTTAGCATGCTTATATTTTCTCATCTGCCTTTCATTTTCTTTCCAAACTCCCACATGAGCCCTTGGATTTCAATTGTGAAAAGTTCAGTTACAGATAAATCTTCTCTATGTACACTTCAATACTGACTTGATTAGTAAGGTTGGCAAGTACTGAACTTCTATATTTTATTTTTTTTTTCTGTTTGTTTCTTACTAAATATTTTTCCAATTGGCTTTGATATGTTAGAAATTTGGGAAAAAAATGGTTAGGAATCTCAAATTTGGGACAAATATCAGTGAAAGATAAAGTACTAGCAGTTGCAAAAACTTCTAATATTTCTTGCTCTTTCAATAAGTACATCAATAGCAAACTCATTTCATGAATATACGTGTATGCTTGTGCATATAAAAATTAAAGCATGCATTGACTTTGGATCAATGAGTTTGGATCAAGCCTTACATAGGATTATGGTAAATTGCAAGTTTAGAGAAGGCATAGAATCTAAAATTAGAAGGTTGCTTAAGGAAATGTATTGTAAGAAAATTTTGGATACAGTTTTTAACATTGCTGGAAAATTAACATATAAATTAATAACAAAGCTACTGCCAGAAGCGCTTATGAGGGCAGCTTGTAGGATTAGGCAGTAGCACATAATTAGACATAGCTATTACCAGGGATATCTAGATTCAGTAGCACCTAAGAGGAATGGGAGATTGTTTGCCCTCCTTATCTAGTATTCTTTAAAATCAAAGATAACTTCTACATGTAAGGCAGGCTTGCATTTAGCTTAAGGGGGAACTCTTTTCTAAGAACTGATATATAATGAAGGGAGAAATGATGGCTTTTCAGTTAAAAACATCTATTCAAAATCCAAATCTGAAACTTAAAATCAGTGATGTTTGTAAACCACTGAATAAAATAAAGATCTAAAGTCATATTCGACATATTCCAAACATCATGCAAATTCAGATTCTGAGTTTGGGTTAAGACCCTTCTGCAAATGATTATGAATGTTGTTTTTATTTTTCCCTGAGTTGTTTTTACTCTCTTGAGATAGCAAAGTAGAACACACTACGTCTGTATTATAAATATACATCAGAAGACATCCAGCCTCTCCTTAACATAGCTACTGTCATGAACCCCTATTGTTCATGAGATTTAATTGCCTCCATATATTTGTCCAGGAGACTGGTCATATATAACACCAGAGAGGTCTGAAGCAAAGAAAGAATGTAGCTGCAGATGAGAAAGGAAACAGTCTGCTCCTAAGAGCCACTAGTTGCTTCTGCTCCTGTCCTCTGATGATTAATTGCTTATAAATGCGAAACCACTCTCGGAGGAAAGATGAACTAACAGACTTCCTTAACAGCTCAGGCAATCACCAAAGGTTTTGTCCTCCTGGTAAAGCGAGATTTCGGTTCTCAGCTTGCTTTCTTTAAAGTCAAGACTTAAACCTGAATTGCCCCAGTAAAAGTTAACCAGGCAGGTCAGGATTTTCTGAATGAGAATAAACCAAAAACTTGTTATGTGAAATAGCTGCCCAACCTTCTGATCAGCAACTACATTGAGATGACAATAGCATATAACCTCTTGAGCTATTGCAGCTTATCATTGCTACTTAGTTCACAACTTGATTCATTGGCAATATGGATTTGGATAAAGCTTCAAAGCAAAGACCGTATACTACAAATGAAAAATAATTTACATTGAATCAAATATAAATGCTAATGCAGTAGTCAAAATTACAAAACAGATGCAGTCCCGTCTTCCCTTTAGTGCTTGCAATTAACTGTAATGATGGCTTACTGCAGAAGAAACATACCTAATGTAAAATTAGATTACCTTTTTTATTTTGTTTTCCCCTAGCAGATTACTCTAGATTTACAGTGTTGTGCTTGAAACAATCATCTATTGGCTTCCTTGACACTGCTCACTTCAGGACTTAGAGATCACTTAATTTCACTTTTTTATATTTGCATTTTTGAGGTCAAGATTACGGGGTCTTCATGTAACACTGACATATTACTTGAACTACAGTTGTCAATGTAGTCTTAACATTTATTTTAATATTTTTTCCTTTACATAACAGATGTAGATTGCATGAGTTTGGGGATGTTTAGTCTTCTCCCTCTTCACCTTCCTCACTCTTCAAATAGACACTTGATTTAAGTACAAATTGTAAATTCTATTCAATATGATTTGTCTTGCATGATTTGGGATGTGAATGTTACATTTTTCAGTGTTACATGATATGAGGAACATCACAAATCCTCATGAGCAGTAGATTTTCTGTAAGTGTTAACAATGGCTACTCCTAACATACTTCAGGGTATTTGAAGGCTTCAGCTATGCTTTTAAAAGTCAGATGTCTACCTGAACCTAAACCAGTATTATCTGAAAATTAGTCAAGAGTTCTCACAATTTTATGGGATACTGGTGTCACTGCTGAGTTCAAATGTCCTTGAGGGAAAGGGAAATAAAGGATATGAAGGATTCAGTTCCAATGAAAATATCAGGAACACCTCAGTAAGGCAAGTGTTATAAGATTTCTGTTTTGTCCTGACTCTCCAAATGTAAAAAGGAGCAATGTTTCATCTTTCCTATTACTATTACATGAGATTTACCTAATACCTGGACTACATGAAGGAGTTTTTTTTGAAAGAGGTACCTCACCTTTTTCTTCCATTCACCCACAGTTGAGATGTCTTTTGACCTGTCAAGGTCTTCTGGATAAATTATTAATGGGAAGAGGAGGGGGAAGGAATGGCTGTCAAAAGCTTTACTGGTTTAATAACCATCCTAATCTAAGTCAGCACTACTCTGAGCAGGTTCAGCTGTCCAAATGTCATAAATACATTTTACAATGAGTTATCAGTTCGTAGTCCTTTATTAGTCATACAATATGTTCCAGTGAATACGTACTCTACCTGAAGCAAGCCATCTAGCTCTGAAGAGGAACCTTGCAGGAGGCTCAGAAGAGGACAGCTTCACACTCAAACTATGCCCTATTTGTATCATAGATACAAATTCTTGGAGCACTTGGCTTTTGGGAACTCAAGCCTGAAGTCTAGTAAAGGTACCAAGGATGATACACTCACAGTCTCAGTAGAGCAAGCCATGACATAGCTTCCTGCTAATAACAAATAACAACCTTGTATATAACATAGCCTCATATTTTGGATAAGAAAATAATACATTTTCAGCTATTGCTCTAAAAGCAATTTTAAAAAGAGAGTAGAAAATATCTAGATACATATTTGTGAAAGTGCAGTTCTGAAACAAAGTATCTATTGGAAGTCTGCTGGCAGAGATAGAAAGAGGTGCTCTGATTCTTAGTCTAAAGGTCTAACTATTGTATCTCACCTATCCTACTGAATCTTAAGCAGATGGAAGTATTGATAACCTGCTACTGAGCATTTGTGCAAACCATAGCAAAACAGATTTCTTCAAATTTTTTTCTATCTCTTTGCATTAAATTAATATGTGCATTAATTTTCTATTAATAATGTTGCTGATGGCTATTGATCTGAATGAGGACAATGTAGATATGGAAGAAATGTGTGAGCAAGCTAGAGATGTCACATACCTGAAATAAAACAAAACAGGGAACATTTGAGAAATGGAGTAATGGAGAGGTTGGCACAATAATCCTTAATATGCAAGGGATTGTACAGAGAAATAAAACAGATATCTCTTCTGCCTTGTCAGCCAGAAGGACAAAATAGGATGAGCATTAATTCCAGCCTGTTGTAAATCACAGTTCCTAACAGAAGATCCTTGGAGCAATGAAGTACATCAAGGTTTGGAAATCTCCATCACTGGACATTTTTAAGAATTAAAAGAATTATTGGGATTTTTTTTATAATATATAGGGTCAAACAGGTGAAAAACCCACTTCATAGATTTCCATCCAGTCATGTATTCTATATAGGTCTTGTTCAATGGTTAAATATTTTCCTCCACATAACTTATCTAGCAGACACAGTAAATGTGGAGCTACTCAGTCTGACAGACATTATTCTACAAAGAGCATTTTTCTCTGACTCCCTGTTTTTTGGCCCTGGCTTCTACTTTTTCTTGAACTGGAGAACAGACAGGGAGCAAAAAGTGCTCAAGGAAGTAATTTCTGTCAGAAGGAACATCCTTCTTTTTCCTTTTAAACTGTATCAGAGTTTTACTTAATTTTAACATCAGAAGCCTAAGCAATCTAGAGAAACATAGGGCTAAAAGTCATCTAATTTTAAAGTGTAGCTTCTTACCAAATGCTTTAGTGTGCTGGCATGCACCTGACAGACATTACCTGCAACAGAACTGGAATCATATTATTAATGGATACAGCTCCAAGTTCCTTAGAGAAGATGCAGGTGCAGGGCTTTGGTCATTTGTGATTTATTCAATCCTGCTACTGTGACAGCATAGGAAGTGTTGAGAATGTACTAAAACATCAAGACTTTTGAAACCCTATTATTAAAAAAATAGACCTTATTCATTGTCCCACCATGCCCCAACGTAGTTAAAGAAGCAATGCATGTAAAGATGATGGAAGCATAAAAAAATCTGGTAAGAAAAAGTAACCTCTGTGAAAAATGTTGCAATGTTTTTTCATAATTTTTGAGAAATCGTTTCAGTAGTATTTTCATATGGAAAAATGGGTGATTAAAGATTTAACTTAATCCTTTCAGACGACAATTCACTTTTCATTTCCCATTAAAAATCACTGGATTCTGTTTTCCTACATGTGATTTTAGAAGGTTTTAATATCCACAGCTATTTCAGTTCTTGAATCTTAAGTTTTTCTGTCCTACAGACAATATGTTTTTTATCAAGGTACATTCTATTGAAAACCAGCTTTTTCTTATTAGAAAGAAAAAAATGGTGAAAAGCTTACTTTAAGTGAATACTTATGTCTCCAGTTCATATAAGTCTGTGAGTTTATTATATTTCTATGATGTTTTTTTTTCAAAGATCTTTTCCACAAAAAAAATTGTCTGTTTACACAGCCAAAATTATTCTGTGTATATTTGTATATCTTTAAATGTACATCTCTGTAAGGAAAATGACCTGCAATTCCCTTTATCACATACATATCCTTGCATCCAGAGACAGAGGCCTATGCAGCCTCAAAGACTTGGTTGACAACACCACAGATGAAAAGCCAACTGTTCCTCTCCTTTTCCTTCCTATCCACACCTTATAGAGAAGTGCTGTTGATTTGGAATGGAAAGTTCCTACTAGAACAAAGCTTTTATGGACACATTAGAGTAATTTATTTATAAAATTTATTTAGCTGTTTTACATTCACCATTGGAATTGCTCAAAAAAAGACAACATTTTGGGGAGGATGTACAGTAAGTGGAATGGGAAACGAGACAATAAATCTTTCCATGTGTCTTATGTTAAGCTTGAGCTCTGGTGTAAATGATCTATATCAGTCTGAAGGACTAAGAAGTATAACAGTGCAGAAGAACTATTTAGCAATGAAACAGTCTGAAAAAGCAGGTGTGGAGAGGAAAAGGAAAAAGGGAAGCAAAATGTGTGAAACTTTTTTTGCTTAGGTTGGGAATTTTTGCACTAATATTTTCATTGTCCTTTTTTTCCAGACGAGATTATGTACAGGTAAGTACTCCTAGAAAGATAATTTTTTGTTTGTTTGTTTGTTTGGTGGTTGTTGTTTTGGTAATATATATGTACCTATAAGTAAGTGGATGCAGGCAAACCTACAATGGACAAGGAAATGTTATTCGTTGTAGCCAGTAGCATGTAAGGAGAGGTATAATGTATGTTCACCTCTAATTGTGAGTCCTGTGAGCTCTAAGATATATTTCTAATGTTTTAAGATGAAAAAAATATAATCCAAACATATTATAAAATGCTCTTGACATTTAAGTTTGTATGTGTTAGCATGAGTCATATCTGTCATATTTTTCAGTGTAGCTCTATCAATTCTTGCTGTAGTGTTCTGCTACTGATCTACGAAATCACCCTTCAGGGGACTTAAGACCCATCTCAGCATTTTGGGTTTTTTACATTTTTATCATAAATATCATCATGCTCAGGGATCAAACACAATCTCTCATGCAATGGATAAAAGTTAAGATATTTGTCACAAAAGATGTGCTAAAACCAAACCTGAATACAGTGAAAAAAATACCATTCAAGCTACAGTTTACATTTGCAACAAGTAGGTACCACGTTGCAGACTGATAATCAGCTACTAAAATAGACTCTGATGGAGAAAGGAGATTTCCTTGGATCACAAATTATTGCTAACATAAAGGATACAGATTCTTAATAATTACCTTCATTAAAATCCATGACACTGTGATGATTTTCTTCAGCTGAGTATCTAATCTCTCCTATTACCATGAAGAGATTTAAAAGAAGACCATCGTGGAATTAAAGCTTGAACATCTAGCAAAGAAGTATTGCTGTTGTCTGAGCCAGTGAGAGCTGCATTATGCTTCTCTATGGATGTGTATTCTCCTCTTGTATTTGCTGAATAGAGCTAAACCCCTATTATCTAGCTGACTCAAGGGTCCTTTGAAAAATTCAGGCAATTACAGTTTATTGTATGCAAAATATGTTTCTATTTCAGTTTTGAAATGAGAGAGGAACAAGTTTTGCGCAGTATGACTTTTAGATAATCAAAGTTAGAATAACTGAGATTAGCATGTATCTCCTGTATCAGTTTGTTTTCTTGTTTGCTTTTAAAAAGCACTGCATTATTTCTGTCATCGTTTGGATTCTTGATGAGTAAGGCAGCAGTCATGATTTGCCATTAATCTTTCCTTGTGACAGGACAATGGAGTACTGCATTTTCTTCGCAACTTTCACTTCATTGGCAATCTGCTTTAAACAGTCAACAAATCACAGACCAATCTGGAATGATTTGGAGGTAAGAGAGTGAAGGATAGTATCTGATGATTTAATTTTTCTACTGGTATCATTCATATCAATGATGCAGCAATTCTACATGTTGTTTCATAGTATACTCTGGTAGTAATTTTTCCAACGTAACTGTTCTCCTCAACAATTATTACTAAAAGAGTTAGAACTCAACAAAATATTTGTATGGTTACAAATTTTTTAGGTAATTTTCTGCTAAATTTAAATGTTGCAGGAATTTGCTTAGTTTTATCAAATTTCACACCCCCCCCAAAAAAAAAAAAAAAAAAAAGGAGTGTTTTCATTGTATTGTAGTCTAAATTGTGTCTCCTTCTACAAGGAAATTATGATATTAAGAATGCTTATGTTGAAAGCTAATCACAAGATTCCTTTGGTAGGGAAGTGCCAGGGGAGGGGAGAGACCTGCCAGGATCTGTCAGCTCTTGCAGAAATGGCTGATGAGGCCTGGACATTGCCAGAGCAAGGGTTACCACCCCCAAGCCCATAAAATAAGCCCTTCAGGAGTGCAGCGACCAGGTCAGTCTGCACAGAGTGGAGCAAACAAAGTATGGTGCAACATCTTCCACATTAGCTAGTTTGTGCAAAAGTGCACACAGGAAGGGCACTAAAGCTCTGCCAGCTCATCCAGGCAGCAGTGGTATCCACCTAGCAGAAAGCCATGGTGTCCCCATGTTCTGCATTTACTAATGCAGATTCCCAGACTGAGCTCCTGTGGAAACACACTGCCACCCAGGTGTCAGGCTGCAAGGTATGCCCTAATTTCTTTCTGGTAGTGATGGACTTGCAGAAATTGGTAAGTAGGCTGAGGAACATCAGGGAGTGAGAGTGGGATGTACCGCTGGAGACACATCCTAACTTCCCTGAAACAGGCCCAATAGTTGGACAGAGTTCATGATACCTGGGGCTCCCTGTCCTCTCCCCACCCAGCTGAACACGATAACGGAGAGGGTAGGAGCAATAGCAACAAGTTCCTGCCAGGAACAGCATGACTCTCCTCACCCCAGTAACTACCCCACCTTCCCAGGAAGGGAACAGGCTGTCCAGGGAAATGCTTGTATCACCATCCCTGGAGGTATTTAAAAGTCATGTGGACATGTTGCTTAGGGACATGGTTTAGCAGTGGACTTGGCAAACTTACGCTGATGGTTGGACTTGATGATCTTGAAGGTCTTTTCCAACCTAAAGAATCCTATGATTCCATATATGTACCTTCATGTACATACAGAGAATGATTTTACCCAGGCACAAACCTTGTAGTTATCACACGAGTCTGCACCTTACAAACTCATAAGGAACCAATGTCATCTATATGGATCTTGCCCTTGTCCCTCCTGCCTTCCCCAGTAGCTGTATTAGTGGGGGCACATGGTAACTATTTTCAGAGCAGGTATGATGAAGTGAGGCAGACTGGCCAGTGGCCAAATGCTTGTCAGAGGTGCCTAAATCACAGGCAACAACCATGACTTTCTGGGTTGCACCATCTGCTCTCCGATGTCACCTTCTGATGCAAGTTCATGGAGAAAGCAACCAAAACCCCTTCTGACCTCGCTGAGGGCAGCATTCTCTTTGTTCCTGTATGCAGGAGAAGGTGTTTATTGAATCGTCCACATTCACTACTAGGTCCTACCTCCAGAATCATCACCTTTCTTCTCACATTGAGACTCCCACATGAAATGCTTTTAAATAATTTTTTTAATGTAATGCACTGAGTTTGATCTTCACTTGGTTTTCTGAAGTGATGATCTGCAGAATAATCCCAGATGACAATTAGTAAAATTAAATACTGTGAAACACACTAAATTTTAGAAGACAGGTATCAAGCAGTCACCTCTTCCACCTCAAAAGTCTTTCTGCTGCTGTTTAATAACTTTAATCTTCCTTAGTTTTTCTCACAGAATTTAAAGGCTTTTGACACAATTTTGAGAGATTTTTAAGATACAAAACATGATTCTGTGTCTAGATGCCATTAATGGTTACTGAGGAGTGGTACTCTCAAGTCTTTGATTAGAATAGTGACACTCATAGACAGAAAAGAACTAGGATGGGAAGCAGGCAGGGTCTGAAATAGGCAAGTACTTGTCAACTCTAATATATTTAAAGATGTCTCTCTCCCTATCTCTAATCAGTGGAAACCACATAGCTACTTCTGAAAACAAAGTATAGGAATTAATTTAAATAATACTTTGTAAAATTTGTATTTTTCTTTCTTAAACCTACCATTTCACTTACGGCACATTTACTGAAGCCAGCATGTGCAAAACTTTCTGCTTTATTTCAATTAATAAACCTGTCATAAGGACATAAAAGATTGCTGGTCAGGAAAAGGCCACATGCCTCAGTGAGACTGTGTCCTTTAGATTTATTTTAACCTCACCTCTCTGCTTTGTAACTATTTCATTTAACCCCTTTGTCTATAAAAATGTCTTCACTGTTTCTTAAATACATTTATTCTGTTTGCCATCTTATTTCCTATGTTGCCAAGTAACAAAGACCACTGAAGCTAAGTAGGTCACCTCAGTCTTTTATTTTCCAAAGAGAATAAATTTCACCTTTTTGTTTTGTTTTGGATTGGGTTGGATTTTGTGCCCTCATAAGAGCAAATGTTATGAAAACTCAAACCCTTCACTGGCTTCTTTCTTTTAGATATTCTCCAGAGTAGTGTTATCTTTATGATAGAAATAAAATCAGATTTGCTAAAAGAAAATAATTAGCCTTTCTTTTGCCTGGATTATCTGTTTGTCTGCCAGTTTGTTGGGTTTTATTTTGTTGTGTGTGGGGGTTATTTATTTGGTTTTTTGTTTCCTTTGTTTGGTTTTGTTTGGTTTTGTTTGGTTTTGTTTGATTTTGTTTTGTTTTGTTTGTTTTTCCCTCTATCTGCTTACTTCATGTGCTGTTTTGATTCATGATCTTTTTCAGCTTTGATGGCTTTAGGGATTTTTTTTTTTCCTGATATACTTTATATCATGGTCAGTGAAGTACAGGATGATCCACAGATAATATATATGGTCTCCATTCAGAATCACTGTTAACTTCAGTGCAAAAACATAGAATTCTGTTTTTTAAATGTAATTATTGACACTGAGAAAAAAAAAATGGTTCTGCATAAGACTACCAACCTATTACTCTTGCTTTGGAATTAGTCTGAGGAAAGAGTTTTTGACAATTATATAAAGCTTGGTTAAATCAGAGAGAAGAGAAGTTGTTATAGTAAACACTTGTAATTTATATGTCCCTGGCAAAGGCTCCTGGGATCACTCGTGTCAGTCTCTTCAGTGATTATCATTGCTTCTAGGACCCCTTTTACCCTGAGGAAAGAAGCCAATTGCACAGAGAGTAAGCAGCAAATTGAATTAACTGTTCTGGATGTGGCTATTGTCCCACTGAAAGGGGTTCAGAGATGCAAAAGGGGAAGTGGCAGTCAGAAGGAAGACTAAGAATTATTATTATTCTAGTGGTTTGAGTCCAACCATGACTGTCCACTCATCTGGGGGTGCTGGTGAGTAGGCACTGGGTGGCAGGTGCCGAAGCTCCGGCATGTCTACAGCACTAGTCTCCTGCTCCATATGCTCATCTTAACAGCTTCATGTGTGCTTGCGCCTATGATACAGTAATGAAGATACATGGTCGCATGTTGTGCCAGGGGAGGTTTAGGTTGGACATTACGAAAAAAATCTTCACTGAAAGGGTTATCAAGCATTGGAACAGGCTGTCCAGGGGGGTGGTTGGGTCACCGTTCCTGGAGGTAAAAGACTGTAGGTATGGTGCTTAGGGACATGGTTTAGTGGTGAACTTTGCAGTGTTATTTTAATGGTTGGATCTTAAAGGTCTTTTCGAAACAAAAAGATTCCATGACTCTATGAATCCAAAGAGGATATCAAACATAGTGATTACCAAATGGAAATGTCTTTTTTTCACTCTGTCAGTGAGGTTATGGTTTTCAGATAACTTAGAGAAATTCACAGAGGGGAAAAAAAAAAAAAANCAGATGGGAAAAAAAAAAAAAAAAGGAAAAGATGTCTATTTTTTCTAGTTTTTGTAAGTAAATAAATCTGATGGTTTTGTGGCAGATGCACCGCTCTGGCAAAGACCTGACAAGGACCAGGGCTTACTGAAGACCTCATGACTGGGATTTACCAAAGACCCATTAAAGATAGATAGGGCTTCATAGCCATTAAAACTTGATTACTTTGTTTCACTCCATTAGCTTGACTTTGCTCCAGCACCTCCATGTCTTTCTTGTATGTACTGTGGTGCCCAAAACTGGATACAGTCTCATGAGTGCCGAGTACAGGGGCATGAGCATACCCTACCCCTTCTGTCCGCACCATTTCTGATACAGGCCAGGGTGCCATTGGCCTTCCTGGACACCTGGGCACACTGCTGGCTCATGTTCAGCTGGCTGTCCACCAGCACCCCTAGGCCCCTTTCCACCAGGCAGCTTTCCAGACACTCATCCCCAGGCCTGTAGCATTGCCTGGGGTTGTTGTGACTGAAGTTCATGACCTGGCACTTAGCCTTGTTAAACTTCATTCCATTGATCTCAGCCCATTACTCCAGCCTGTCCAAATCCCTCTGTAGAGTCTTCCTACCCTCAAGCAGATCAACACTCCCACTTACTTTCATGTCATCTGCAAATTTACTGAGGGTAGATTTAATCCCCTCATGCAGGTCATCAATAAAGATATTAAACAAGGCTGGTCGCAAAACTGAGCCCTGAGGGACACCGCTTGTGACTGGTTGCCAGATGTACTTGGCTCCATTTACCACCACTCTCTGGGTCTGGCCATCCATCCAGTTTCTAACCCAGCAAAGACTCCACCTGTCCAAGTCATGAGCTGCCATCTTCTCCAGAAGAATGCTGTGGGAAACAGTGTCAAATACCTTGCTGAAGTCTGGGTAGGCTACATCCACCACCTCATCCACTAGGACTTGCCCTTCATGAACCCATGTCGGCTGGGCCTGATCCCCCTGTTGTCCTGCACTTGCCACATGATCACCCTCAAGATGAACTGTTCCATAATCTTCCCCGGAATTGAGGTCAGGCTGACAAGCCTCTAGTTCCACAGATCCTCCTTCCTGCCCTTCTTGTGGATGGGTGTCATGTTGACAAGTCTCCAGTCATCTGGGACTTCCCCAGTTGACCAGGATTGCTGATAAATTATGGAGAGAGGCTTGAAAAGTTCCTCTGCCAGCTCCCTCAGCACCCTCGAGTGGATGCCATACGGTCCCATAGACTTATGAATGTCCAGTTGGCTTAACAGGTCTTTCACTGCTATTTCCTGGATTGTGAGGGGATTATTCTGACACTTGACGATGTCTTTTTAAATGTATTTAGTTGTCTGAATGTTAGAAACCTAAGGTCTCAGCTGCTCAAGACTTTGTGATGTGACACTGTAACGTGTCTCTTTGGTATGCTAATTGTTTCTTTCCAGCTGTTATAAGAACAGCCGTTGTACATCGTAAACACAAAGGTGCAGCCCTTTTCATTATCTTCTGCTGATGTTTCTACTACCTCCAGGCCTAAGGTCCATCTCTGAGGCCCTAGTGGGACCTACTAAATACACATACAAGGAGAGAAATTCAGGAAAACATAAAATTTACTCTTCACCAGCTTTTCTGAGACACATGCTGAACAGTTTGACAGTACGATGCAACCTGCTTTTCATATGAAAAAGAAAGAAGAAATTTATTACTTTACATTTACAAAGTGCCAACAATCCTTCCCTGGCTATTCACACAGGATGTTGTAGAGGAGTAATAGCTACAGGCCACCCTTGAGAGTAGTCTTCGTGACAGCAGTCCATGATTGACTGACACATACATTGCCATGCCATAGTCCTATATTTCACTTGTAATATCTGTTGCATTCACACTGCACACCAGATAAGATTATGCTATAGATGTCCAGGGTCCCACTTTTCTGTGCTCTGGGCCAAAGCAGTCCCTTCTCACTTTCATGCCACAGCACATTATCCTATGAGCTCCTCTAGTAGCATGTGTCAGTGTTATTCAGCATCCTCACCAGTTTTGCTGCCTCATTCACTTAGCTCACATTTTCTGACACAAACTAAATGAAAAAGCTCATGAAGCTGGTCTGGAAATTTGACAGATTCCCCAGTATGGGAGCCATAGTTGGTGGGACCACATTTGTGACTTCCTTTTACCCACAAGGCATTTGTGAGTTCACTGCTAGGGCCATGGCACCATGAAGGACACAACTCATTTAATTCTCCTGGTCGCTGTTATACTGACAGCATGACACAGTTGATACTGTTTGATAAAATTGAAAACATCCTCTGTCTGAAATAAGGCAACTTCAAGTCTATTAGGGACAAGAATTCACAACTTTTAACCATGGGATCATGTGGATTTTAGAAGACTGGTAAAAGAGATGTGAGCAGTTAACTTGAGAAAAAAAAAAAAAAGAAAATTAATGTACATGACATTTTGTGGTGATGCCATAAATTTAGAGAAAATTTATTTCACTAATGTATATCAGTAGCATGTACCTAACAGAGTATCCATCCTGGTAGCGAAGAACAATCAGGGGTATCAACTGGCTATATTTGACTGCTAACAATTAGTGACCCAATCTTTTGATGGGGTATTTATACTATTGCTGTTACTGTGGATCAATCATTTTCTAGGTGGTACTTGTTGACATGTTTGAAAGCATCTCAGTCACACTGTGATGGGGTCCATCTCAACCTTATGGTAAAACAGCTGACTTAGCTGTGCTTAAGAGAAGGATTATGTGATTGTTCTGGGAATAGTTGTCTGGGTAGGCTCTATGCTGCTTTCAGAGCAAGCCAGGGATAATATGACACCCATGTAGCGTGGTTCAAATGTCCTAACAGGCACACCAACTTTTACTGCATACCAAAACCTAGGTACAGTATTCTCAAGATAGGCTCCCCCTTGACTTTTCAAACATCTTGTAAATGTTTCTGTATTCTTTGTAGATAGTGAAAGCAGTAAGTTTTAGAAAATTTATCTCAGACATCAAGGGTGCACCACAGGCACTGCATGGACATGAATTCAGCAAGTACACAAAACACACGAAATGTGGACCACTCAAGGGTGGTGGTTGTTTTATTTCATATGTTCTCTCACTCTAGCCAGAACTCTCTTTGCTTTCCCACACTGGTGAAATGTAATATACAGATTTGTCTATATCCAGGCTTGAATATACTCACGAAGATATAGGGTATTTTGGATAAAAGCTCTTTTATGAGAGTACAATAGATAAAGGTGTTGAGAAAATTAATTCCTCGGTACACATTGTAACAGGAGTTCCTTCATATTTTCAACTTGTGTCACAGACATCTAAAATTATCACAATAACGGATTGTATAACAGTTTTAACAGGCATGAAATGATACAGTGAAACACAGACATGGTAATATTCCAGTTTGGTTAAATTAAACTCTTAAATTGATAGCCATGATTGCTTTTTGTCTACATAGAAACTTTCATTCCCAAATCTGATAGCCTTTTAACAGGATGGAGATGATGATATTCTTTTTCTAAAGAATGAGGAAATGGTATATACAGAGGTTAAGTAACTTATCTGATAGATTTAGAGGTAATGCAGGCAATAGAAGCCGCACCTTCAAGCAGCACTGTTGAACTGGGTTTTGAGTGACTATACAAGTGTCAGTTACAGAAAAGTTTACTTGAGGTTTGACTCCTAATCCCAAGTGAATCTAGAAAGTTTCAGAACTTTGTATGGATCATGCCTACAATTGAAGTAATCTACCAGCATTAAAATTTCATTTGTAAGCAAGATCAACTTTTAACTCTCAACATGTTCAAGCAGTTCAAATCAGACTGAACATGAGTTTTACCATAAAGTCCTGAGCAATGCAAGTTTAAGGCTTGTAATGTTATATAATTAACATTTAAATTAAGCCCCCAGAATTCTGTTTCTGCAAGTAATCTGTCTGTGGTGTAGCCACAAAACCACCCTGTTTTGTATTGATATGTTCCATTCACTTCTACAAGATTGAATCAGAGCCACTGAACTGTAACTATAATCTCTGTATCAATAACTAGAAGAAATTCTTTCTACTTTGATGGTCTGGGAGATCCAACAAGGTTGTTGCATGAGATTCTTCTCCATACAATGCTCTGAAGCTTAAAGCAACCACAATATATATCATTATGATGAGTAAAACTAGTATTGTTCCCTGAAATATATTTGTTTGCTTTCATAACTGACATACATTATAAGTAGCTTAAACGCATCTTTTCACAGTGATGATAACTATCTAAAAATCAGATTAATTATATGCAAAATCTATCAGAAGCTTTTTCTGCTAGTATAATCAGATGGGTATTTTCAGTTTGTAATTAATTTGCAGAATATATTCCTTTTCTCTTGCGTGAGAAGTCATGGAGGTACAAGGTATTGCCTCTGATTCCTGACAGGCATTCCAGCACATCTCAGAGAATAACTTTAAATCATGTAAGCAATGTCCATTCTTCATAAGACAGTTTGCATCAGCATCCTGTCAGATTTTTAAACAGTTATTGAAAAGATATATCCTACTATTTCTGAATAAATTTTGTTATAGTCTCATGTTTCATGATGATCATAAGTTGGACTGTGTATCTCTGAAATTGCTGTTAAAAATTGTGATAAATCTCCTTTTTGACTAACTGATGCATTATTTTCATGCATGACCTCATATTTATTACAAAGCATACTCTCTCTGGTTTTAGTAAATGTTCTATCAGCTGATAAGTAAGCACATGAACCAGGCAGCACTGATATTGTATTCCTGTCTTCAGAACAGTCTTGTGGAGTTCACTCTTGGATAGTCTTTGATTGCTTTCAGAAAGATGAAGGCTGAGTAGCAGAAGTGACGTATCTTGACAAGAGATACTGCTGCTCTGCAGAGGACTACAAGGAGGAAATACAAGACAATCAAGAGAGATTTAATTTATATTTTGTTCTGCATACAGTGCATCTGAAATGATTTTTTTTTTTGAGGGCTGTTTCTATAGTGCCATAAGCACAGAACTGTCAATGAGGTATAATTTAGCCACAAGAGAAATGGCAGGCTCAGCATTCAACATGAAATTTAGTGTGTTAAGTGTAAGTAACAATAATTGTGCTAGTCAGTCGTCTTACCATTAAGCACAGCACACACAATCTACCTAAATTTGTGTATTCTATACTTAGTATCTAGTCTTTACATACTATATTCTTTCTCTTTTCACACTTTACTTGCCTTTTTTTTTTCAACTCACAGGCAGTTTTGTTTATTCTGACCATCTGTATTTGGAGTAAGACTGCACAATAAGAAACAAAAAAATCCCCGTATTTCCTTAGTCCATAGTTGATCACACAGAAGACAATAGTTTCATTTAATAAAGTAAGGTCATAGAACAGAATCATAGAATCATAGAATGGTAGGGGTTGGAAGGGACCTCTGGTGATCACTGAGTACCAACACCCCTGCCAGAGCAGGAACACCCAGGGCAGGCCACACAGGAACAGATCCAGGTGGGGCTTGAAGGTCTCCTGAGAAGGAGACTCCACAACCTCTCTGGGCAGGTCCAATTTAGGGGAAAAAGAAAAGATTATGTCTCTATATAAATTACACCTACAATAGTCATTGATTTCCATTGCTTTATTTTCCAGGAAGATCTGTACACTTCGATCCATATTCTGCATTCATACTTTTCTTATATAGAACTTCAGAACAAAGTCCTTTTTTCAATAGTCATGGCAAGGGCCTACAGACTAGTATTAAGAAGAAAGAAAATAAATTCTTCCTTAGTCTGTGGTATCCTTCTTTTCATTGGCTGCATAAAAGGAGAAAATATTTCTGGTATTAAATAGAAAACATAAGCTAAATTACATTAGAATTGAAAAATTTAAAGTGATCAATAGCTAGTGAATAAAACTATATAATCTAACAAATTAATTTTGAACCTAGGACTGTAAAGTACCAATAAGAAATGTAAAAAATAGTATTATTTTGAGCTTCTTCTCAAAACAATTTCTAGCAGACTGTAAAAGGTAAGCAGATCCACTTAACATCTAAATGGCAAGTAGTTTTAATTATGCATATGATGTAATCAAATAAACGACAGAGAAATTGTAATATGACTAAGGTTAAATAAGCAAGACAGTGGCAGAATAAAGAATAGAACTCTTTCCTTCTGTATCTTCTATACATAAATGAGATTGTAATTAAAAAGTAATTAGAAAAAATATATTGAATATATATTGCTAATGGACTATATGATTTTGGCTTTCTATTCTGTGCTCTGGAAGGGTACAGAGGACTGATGCACTTTTTCTGGTAGGGGCACGAGGTAGCTCATCTGTGATGCATTGATTTGTGTACCACAGGTGGCAATTGTTTGTAATGATGCATTTTATCCTGGAAGCATGGCTCATTATATTTTGACATACTGAGACACACTCTATAATATACAATAAGTATGCAAATAAACACCAATTTTATGTGTGGAAAAACACCACACAGTTCTAAAACTAACCTATTGTTTGCCCTGCCTTATTCCTGACTAACATTTTATTACCTTGGCAAATAAACCCTGGTATTTAACATCACATTTTTTTCCAATTATGAGGTGAAAGGACAGTCTAAATTTAAGCTTTCTCAGCTGGTGGACCGAACTTTCATAAAGTGACCATTGAATTCTTGTACATACAAAATAACACAACATGACTTCTACCTGTGGCTGCCTTGTGTATAACAATAGTAGTTTTATATATAGTTGTGTACACATAAGTGTAATTTAGCAGAATATCATAGTCATATCATAGAATCATAGAATGTTAGGGTTGGAAGGGACCTCTAGAGATCATTGAGTCCAACCCCCCTTGCCAAAGCAGAATCACCCAGGGCCCACCACAAAGGAACACATCCAGACAGGTTTTGAAAGTCTCTAGAGAAGGTGACTCCACAACCTCTCTGGGCAGCCTGTTCCAGTGCTCCAGCACCCTCATAGTAAAGAAGTTCCTCCTCATGTTAATGCGGAACTTTCTATGCTCAAGTTTATACCCACTTTTTTTTTTTAGTTTTTTTGGTTTTGGTTTTGTGTTTTTTTTAGGTTTTGGGGGGGGTTTGACTATTGCTGACATATGCTACAGATGACTTCAAAGCTTATGACAACTCCTAGCAGCTGTTAATTGCCACACACTTTAGCTTTCAGGCAGATTTTCCACCTAGGTATGGCAATAAGCACTGAGCACTGAACACTGAGCATTGTCACGTTTCCTGTTCTTTCCCACTGTAAAATGTTATCATAAGGGATTCCAGTGGACATGACTCTCCACTTTTGGAAAAGTCACTTGCAACCAATCAACAGTATTGAAGCGAGCAAGGCAAAGAGACAGACATGAAAGGAGATTTTTTCCATGCTTTTTGGCTTCCAGCTAGGAAAATCCAGAAATCTGTCCAAAAAAAAAAATAGATTGTATAATAGAACTACTTTTTCACCCTACGTTGTTTTTTCTTTTTTTCCGAAGAAAAAAAGTCAGTGTGTATAAACAAAGTTCAAAAATACAAAATAGGGATTTTTTTTTTCATTTGCAGTTGAAAAGAATTGTCTTGCATTCTAAAAATTATATTTCAAAATGAAATGTTTGTTTCAAATAGTCTAAATAGAAATGTATAACATTTCATAAATTACTTTTCTACATAGAAAAACTTCACTGCATATTAGGGATTAGCATTTCAGCCTCTAGTCTGGTAGTGCCTGAGTATATGGATCTGCCAGAGAAACCACTGAAGTGTTCTTTTCTTGCAGTTGGAGCTGCTTCTTTTTGTGTACATGGAACATAACCACCCTCTCATTTACAACTGTTTTGTGAACATATTCTTGCACTTCCAACTGCAATGCAGAGTTATGACCAAGTACTAGATGATACAATTTTACATGTTTGCCTCAGAGGAAGAAATGTTTAAGAAATAAATTAGTCAACTTTCAGTAAACTGCAAGTTCACAGATAATTTACAAAAGGAAAAAAAATTATAGCAAACTTACTGTAATTGAGCTGGTAACAAAATTCATGTTTTTATGATACAAAAGGTCCATCATTGGAGAAGACACAATATCCTGCATGAAAAACAGTAATATCATCCATTATAATACAACAGTGACATCACTTTACCCTAGAGAAAGCAGAGCACCAACAATTATAGGATACTGCAGTCTTTTGAGTTTTTTAATTAAAATGTATTAACTCTTTTATTTAAAGGATGTTAGTGTCAAATACCTTAGGAAGAGAAAGGCTGTAATAGACATAAGATTTGCTGTTAGAAGGGAAGATATTCCCGAATAGAAAGTTTTTAATGCTAAAATATAACACTTTATTGAATATGATTATTGAAATGTTTGAAAAGTGAAGGAGTAGCTTAGGGATTCCAATATTAATTAATTTTAGAATTGTTTATTTTGCTAACATCTATCTCATGGAATAAAATTATCTGTTGCTTTCCATGTCATGAAAGACCACGAAATGCCCCAAAACATGGCAAACTTCTTCTAACAGAAAACAGACAAAACTAAATGCAAAAGTTGATTCATGTTTAGTACAGGAACAAATTTTTTGACTCTCTATTTCTTTGTTTTAATGCTTTGTAACAGCCAAGTGCCAATAATAGATTTATTCAAGTTCTTTATTAAAATAGAAAAGATACAATTTTTATGAAGTAGATTTTCATTTCACAAGTGCAGCACTGTGTACAGACTGTTTTGGGTCAATTTATACTGCATTTTCATGTGGAAGTATTAGGCATATTGTCATTACTATTAGTGAACTAAGGTTTTGATCCCTTTGAGAGGAATAAGAAAAAATAAATTAACTAAAAGATACCAAGGAATTTCTGAATGTGTAATATTTCTGTAATGAACCTTCTTGTACTAAGTTGCTTATTTTACTCAAAATCTATTTGTCTTTGGAATTGGATGGCTGAAGAGAGAATTTAAGATTGATGATTGGCAAAAGAGTACCATATTAAAAAAAAAAAAAAAAAATGGTACTGGCAGGGGAAAAAGGCAAGTATCATGAAGCAAGGAAATAGATTCATGCAGTGATAATTCTTGGGGAGCTAGTTCACAACAGAATTTGGCTGCTCCAAAGGAGACTGGTACAGATCAAAAAGCTATTTAAGTCAACCAGAATATTTCTAGTCATTCAATGGGAATTAAGCAAGGCTGTGGGAATCCAAACAAGGAGATATGTGTGTTTTGATGTGTGCTGCAGTATCCTACTTAAATCTCCAGAAATCTCTACCACTGAAGTAAGACAGAAAACCAGTCATGTTTAATGCAAGATTTGCACTGTTGTTTGTGAAAGCCTGATTAATCGGTGGTTTTTGGATAAGATGTAATTCTTATGGTTTGTACTGCACTAATGTAGACACAGATGTATGTAAGTAGTAGAACTATGATTATGGTTTCATTATTTATTTCCTTAGCAGAATTTAAGTATTATCACCAGTGGTATGCCCAACTCTGACAGTTATGGATAGGCTCAATTAATGTCTCCTAAGGTGAGTCCTGCTGTGAGTCCTGTGCTGCTGGGCCTCTGTGCCACATGCATCAGACACTATGACTACTATTGGTATGGTGGTCTCCGTGTCAACACAGAAGACATGAGGACACGGGGTTGTGCAAAAGCTTTATGATATGTCACCTTAAGCCATCCATAAAACTGGAGCAGAAGTAAAAGGTAGAAAATGTTATTGATTCAAAGGTATATCTGAGCCTTTGTGGAGAATGTAATTTCAATTACATGAATTCAACAGTGTGAGACCTCTAAGGTTACAAATAACTCCAACAGGAAGATAGACATAAGGTGTCACTATGGAAAAAAGTTTAGTCTGATTCCTGTCATGTTACTTTCTCTATAAATAAAAATAACTGCCCTTATGAGGGAGAATGCTTGCATGGTTATATTTATGCTGATAGGGTGCAGCCAGGAGAGATACTGTGGAGAACAGGCTGACACCTGGTCCATGTTTTATCCTCAGCATTGCTGAGCTATGAGCTACTTTCCAGAGATCAGGCATTAGTCCAATGCTCAGATGAGAAATAACACTGTCAAGACAACTCATTGACAGATTTTTTTTTTTGTAAAATATGCCACCTATAGTATACCCATAGTATATAGTTCACACTGAATCCTTCACAGTGATGTATATAAGAACTCCATGTTATGTTAAAGGTATATCTATATCTTCTCTATGATCTTAATTTTTTTTGTGCATCTTCAGGTGAATTATTTGCTGTGGTCTGCATCTGCATGGACAATTATTTTTGCTCTGGCTGCATAATTACTCAGTTATTTCTCTTCCATTATTCAGCACTGTGAATTTAATTACTCCTCGTCTTGAAGTAATTTCTGATTTATCCTGTTAGCTTTGTTCCAGGGTGGTCCCTCATGAACTTAGAAATGCAAGAGTTCAACTACCTCAATAGTATCACTCTAATGTAAAGCCATATCAAGTAATTCCATAGTACAGGCTGTGCTTGACTATAGAAAACAGTTACATATTTAAAGAATAATATTAATTCAAGACTTTTTGTTGCTGTGTGTTGTATTTTTCCTCTGTCTGAATGAGTTTGGAGGATATTTTAAAAATTATTTTATTTTAACAGCAAACAAAATATGCCAATCAAGTTGCTACTCAGTATTCATTCCAGGAAAAAATGAAGCTGTGAACTGGACTGAATAGGAAAGGAGTGAGCATGTGTTATGTGCATGTTGGGAAACTAGAGGTTCATTCCCTCAAAACAATATGAATTCTTTTGGTTTTCAATGAATCAACATAGCAATTGTGCAGTGCCCTTAGGGTCTGCAAAAGTCTTCTCAGTGGGTCAGAAATATTTTTTTTTTTCATTCATGTTATTCATAGGAGCTCTCTGTTATCCTTTCAAAGGGAGTCTGGGCTCTGGGCTAAACTTTTAGTCATTGGGGATAGGACTATGCATCCAGGGTATTTTTTGTTTTGCCAAACACAAGAAATGGTAAAACTTGTTCTAAAAATAATAGAATACCCAGAAAAATAATAATAAGATACATGAAAACAGTGTGAAAGAATCAATCTTTTCCATAGTGGCAGGACTCCAGGAACTGAGTCTTCACTGTGTGCAGAGCCAGTGACTTGCATAGCTGTAAATAATCTCACAACTAAATCCTAATTGTTGCTATTCCTCTCCCTGATGGAGTGGGCACTGGAGGTATTGTAAGCAGACACCCAGCCTGATTCAGTTTTGCCTGGGATTTCAGATTCTACTTCAGATTGCCATCTTCCTGTATTGTTGCTTGTGGTTGTCTTTGTTTCATGAAGCATGAAACTCCATTTGTAAGCATTAAAGTCCAAAGGGAAAAGCGAAAGAGAACTTAAAATGCTGTGTGTAGAGTAGTGGAAAAAAACACCTATGCAGCAATTTTAAAATGAAATTATTTTTGATTAGACCAGGACTATGCAGTGCATGCCATGCACTTTTCTATGAAGGCAGCAAAACACCTTTAAAAAGGTTTTGAAAGGTAATATCCTCAGTTGAGCATGGTTTGGTGGTAGAGTTTCTTGTTGATTTTTTTTTTTTTCTTCTTAAGCTAATTGTGCATAAGGAAGGTTATAGTTAATTCAGATTTGGAGCTAAAATACTTCATTTGAATCTTGAAAACAAAGTATTTTTTTCCTCTGCTTTTCTTCTTAATTTAAAACCTATATAGCTGAAAGGAATCTAACTCTCTGGGGGACATTACAGATGGACAGCAGGAAAACGAAAAATGAGAGACATAAGAATTTGTCCTATAACCAGAAGTTTCCGAGTTCTATAGCTGTCTCTGAGAGTTGCTTACTGCTTCCTTTCTAGTCTTAAGCATGTCCAGCTTCTGTTTGTTTTGTAGTTATATCCCTGAAGCCATATGCCCACATAGTTTCCAATGTTTCTTTCCAAAGTTTGAAAATTTGTCCCTCACTTATTTGATCAGGGGGGGAATCTTCCTAGATTTTATTTTACTCTGGTTTTCAGATAAATAGGCAATGGCTACAGGAGGGCAAATAAACCAGTTCTTTTGAGAAGCGAACAAATTAAATCTAGATGATATAAATACTTGGTTATTTTTTATTGATGATTTCTGAGTGATAGCTTTTTAATAACATGATAGCCTTTTTGACATTAATTTATTCTGAATAACTTTAGATTTTATCCTCTTCAGAATTTTCATATTGGTCTTCTTACTATCATTTTTTTTCAAACCTTTCAAATACTGATTTACAAATAATGGTGAATAAACAGGAATATAAACAGGTGGCTTCACTTAAGAAGGAAAAATAAAGGTTAACCTGGCTATTACTGAACTTCTTCAGTTAATTGGAAGATGATAAAATTTATGTAATTTGACTCTTGAAATACATATGAAATAGTTACCAGAATGGTATAAATATTTATAATCACATTTTCTGAAAGTGGTTATATGAAGAACAGCAAAATTTGGTGGGTTCTTAGTAAAAATAAAAGATAATTGCATAAGCATGTGGAACATGTGCATTCAAGAGCATTTCATTCTGTTGGTGGAAAACAAGATTCATATCAAAAGACACGTTCTTTACATTTTTTATGATTCAGTACAAACCAGATTCTCAATTTCATCGACATCTTCTTGCAGTATCTTTTAGTTTGAAAACATATGATAACATCCACAGAATAAGATGGAGAATAATTGGATAATATATATACACATATGAAACATATATATAACAGATTATAACAGATGGAAAAAAACATTTCTGATAAAACCTGAATGTTTAGGAATCTATTTTTATTTCAAAAATAGAGGAAATTTAAAACTATATATTAATATGAAGGTTAAACATTTAGAAGCATTTGATATTTTTAATTAATTTCAGTGCACTTATTTATAAATATATTTTGTAGGGTGTACAGAAGAGCACTAGAGGAAGTTCTCTGTAGAAGCAACATCTCTCTCTGCTACTCAGGTGAGTCCAGACACAGGCTATTCTAGCAGAACTAAGGGGAATTGACAATTAAATAAATTTCTCTATAAAGAAGTCAAATATGAGATACCAGAACTGGATATTTTGTCAGATTCTAGAAGTTTATGGGTGATTTCAATCACCCAAACCCTGATATTTGTTGGAAAGGTTACACAGCAAAGCATACTCGGTCCAGAAGACTCATGTGATGTATCAATGATAACTTCCTCTTGCAAGTGTTGGAAGTGCTAATGAGGAAGGGAGTACTTCTTGACCTTGCATTAATGAAAAAAGAAGGTCTGGTAGGGGATGTGAAGGTTGGGGGCAGCCTTTTGTAGTCATGACCATGACACAGTAGAGTTTAGTATCATACAAGGAAGAAGATAAGCAATAAGTAAGATTGAAACTCTGAACTTCAGGAAGACTTCAAAGACCTACTTGCAGGAATCCCTTGGACTAAGACTCTAGAAGGTAAGGGGGCCCAAGGAAGCTGGTTGATATTCAAACATTACTTCCTCAAAGCACAAGAGAGGTGCTCAAACATGTAGAGGAGGCAGGAGACCAGGGTGGATGAGCAAGAAGCTTCTAAAGATACTCAAGTGGAAGAATGAAGTTCACAGCATGTGGAAAAATGGAACGGTCTCTTCTCATAGGAACACTGTTAGGGTTTGTAGAGATGCAACAAGGAAGTCCAAGGTCCTCTTGGAATTAACTCTGGCCAAGGATGTAAAGGAGAACAAGAAGGGCTTCTTCAAATACATCAATAGTAAAAGGAAGACCAGGGAAAATGTGGGCCCACTGCTGAATGATATGGGAGACCTGGTGACAGAGGATGCAGAGAAGGTGGAGTTACTGAATGCCTTCTTTGCTTCAGNAGATGGGAAAAGGAAAACCTAATGAAGTTCAACAAGGATAAGGGTAGAGTCTACACTTGGGGAGGAACACCACCATATACCAGTACAGGTTATGGGTAGACCCACTGGGAAGCAGCCCTATGGAGAGGGACCTTGGCATCTTGGTGGACAGTAAGTTATCCATGGAACAGCAATGAGCCCTTGTGGCCAGGAAGGCCAATGGTATCCCGGGGTGCATAAAGAAGTGTGTCCAACAGGATGAGGAAGGTTCTCCTCCCCCTCTACTCTGCACTAGTGAGACCACACTTGGACTATTGCTGGTCTCCCCAGCTCAAGAGGGACAGGAAAATACTAAAGAGAGTCCAACGGAGAGCTACAAAGATGATGAAGGGACTGGAACATCTCTCTCATGAGGAAAGGCTGAGAGTGCTGGGACTGTTTAGCCTGGGAAAGAGAAGACTGAGAGGGGTTTATTTATTAATGTTTACAAATATCTGAAGGGTGGGTGCTAAGTAGAAGGGGCCAGTCTCTTTTCAGTTGTGCCCTGTGATGGACAAATAGTAATGGTAGCAAGGTGAAACACAGGAAGTTCCACCTGAATATGAAGAAAAACTTCTTCACTGTGAGAGTGCCAGAGTCCTGGAACAGGCTGCTCAGAGAGACTGTGGAGTTCCTTCTCTAGAGACTTTCAAGACCCACCTGGATCTGTTCCTTTGGGGTGTGCCCTGGATGTTCCTGCATTGGCAGGGGGTTTGGACTCGATGATCTCCAGAGGTCCCTTCCAAACCCTACCCTTGTATGATTCTATGGTTTCTAGAAGCCTTTTTGCTTGAACTATGAATTTCACTTTGGGGTACTATCATGTGTGAGCAAAGAGCATCCTTTTTGTGTGTTAGCTTCCAAAGAAGTGTACTGAAATCCAGGCCTACCTTGGTTTACATTTGCCTCATAATTCAAGGGAATTCAAATTTCACTAGACTTTGGTCTTATTCTTTGAGAAGATAACAACACTATGAATATTACAGTTTTTATTATATCATCATATCTAACAGACACAGTTCATACCTGTCCTGGTTTGAGTAAAACCAGAACAAATTCTGTTCAGTGATTTTACTTTTCAGTTCAGTTCTTCTAACTGCACTGTCTGAAGTTAGCAGCCTGTTCTCGTAGACAGTGTCTCCTGCTGGCAGTGATCACACCCCATGGTTACAGTTAATACCAAGGATTGGTGTGCAGACCAAGGCCACTGCTGGATCTTGTGTACCAGAGTGGAGGGGTTCAGAAAGTTAAAAGGCTGCACCTCTGGGGAGGAAAGGACAGGACAGGTGACCCTGAATTGACCAGTGATGTATTTCATCACATACACATCATACTGAGTATATAAAGCAGAGGGATTCAAAGGGTCTATAGAGTTTTTTCCCCGGGCTCTTCTCCTCTCTCGGACTGCTTCCCCAGAGCATCCAAGAAGACTCAGTCCATTCTGCCTTCGATCCTGTGTTCCTGAATCTGATACCAGAATCCAGGTCCTGAATACAGCTCCCATCTGCTGTGGGGCCTGGTCTGGGACCCCCCAGTTCCTGCTCTACAGCATCAGTGGTGACAGTGATGTAATAATCACGAGGCAGTTTGGGTTTGATACTGGTTTTGTATATATTTGTACATATTCTAATATTATTATTATCATCATAATTATAGCTGTTCTGGTTTCCTTTCTAACCACTAAGTCTCTCTCCCTTATTCCCTTTCTCTTCCCCTTTGGGGAGGGAGGTTGACAGAGAGTGTCTGAGCATCTTTTATTGGTCTAAGGAGTTGCCCTGACCCTAAACCGTGACAATAGCTCAACTGATGGCAGGGAAAGCCATGGTCAATACAATCTCATTAACTTTTTTGTACATTTCCATTCTTAAGAGGTTTTATATACTTTTTATGGGAGGAAAAAGAAAAAAAAAATACACATCTAAATCTTCCACTGTTGACATAGTTTTAATGGAAATGTATTTCCATATCTGTGAAAGTAACAAATATTTTGCTTAAATAATTTCTGTGAAAAATGTAAATTAAAAACAGTTAAGTGATTCTTTTTTTTTTAATTCACTACTTATTAATTGGCATAAATAAGAACTGTGTACACACTAAGAATAGTGAATACTTCCTTGAGCACTGTAATGGCAGCAGAAACCAACTAATAAAAGTAGGTTTAAATTAAAACCTGAAGGAAATTAGTCCTGCATGGACCTATTTTAAAAGTATGTGGAGAAAAATATCTCTGTATTTTTCCACATAATTAGTAAGACAATAGTGTAGTAACAATAAACTGAAATATTGTTTTTCCTTTCAAATGGAATCATGTCCAAGTAGTGGTAGACTCCTCTTGAAGGCAAATAAGTACATTTTAAATAGTTAACAGTGAACTATAAATCTAAGTATCAGCCAAAATCTACTCAGTAGCAGAAAAAAAAGTCAGAGTTAGATGACAACTGCTCCTTCCAAAGACTATGCCTCAGCAACAATTTTTTTTCCTCCAGGTCAAATTGAAGTTGGTGAGTCATAATTTCACCTATGGAATTTAAGTGGTTTGTTTACATGTGATGTTAGCACCACTTCAACGATAACAGCTTGACCTTGGTAAGGTTAAAAAAGGTACAAGCTCCAGTGTGACTACAGTTAAACTAGTATAAAAACACTTCTACTGGAATAGATTATTCACATTTGTTTATTGTAGTAGAAAAACTGTGATGGTAATACAGCAGTATCCACTTTATTATCTACACTGATGACATTATTTTAGTTAAGAAAAAATTGTACTGAACTCTAAGAATTCTCTAAATGTGGAAAGAAATATAGACCAGTCCTTTAGGAAAAAAAAAAACAAAAACAAAACAACAATGAAAAAGTTAGCCATCTTTCTCACTTTACTCTTTTTACTATTTTGTGCTAGCAATGTAACACCTTTTTGCTGTCATCCCAAGTGTGCTGTGCTTTACTGTGTCTCCACTTTTATACATTTTGGAATACACAGGTGAGAACACAACCAGCTGAGTCAATATCATGAGTCTACTTTGATTGTCATTGTTATATTTGGATGAGCAATATATATGGTGGGGTGGAAAATACACTCAGGGATTCTGCTTCTTCAGTCTCAAGGAACCAGAGAATGGTGGTCATGTACTATTACCAAGTCAGAAGTTATAATTCCATTTACAAATACAGTGTTTTGGAGAATTATAGGTAGTTCTACAGTGTTCATCTAAGTACTATACCTGAGTTAGGAAAAAGACTAGAAAGGATTGTAATGTATGCTTTAATTCAGCCTGTAAGGACAAGGAAATCTTGACAATATACTTTAGAGCAGCTCTCCTTTTTCCTCATATTAATCCCAAATTACAAAGGAGAGGTGTAGCCTATTCTATAGAATATGGCTTCTTTGTTTTGCGAATAGCTTTGATATCTGTTAAGAATAATGTTTCTCAGTAAGGTGAAGGTAGAAGACTTTTATACTATATATAGTTTGCAGGTTGTATGCGTGCCCTGATATGCTGATGAACTCTCCTAGACCTTCACAGAGCCACTCCAGCTTCCTACTAGCCTATGCCTCTAGTCTGCCTTTTGATAGGAAACAAGATCAACAGGACATGTTTTGAGTATAAATCTAGTGGCCCAGGATCCAGAACATGTCAAAATCTTGCATCTCAGAAGTCACAGTTCCACTTGGCTCCCTAGCTGGCACATAATTTTCGAACACCTCAGTGCTGGAGGATAATTCCTTCTTAATAAGACCATTTACATAGTGAAAACTTCACCTACCAAGTTCTACCATTTGCTGTCTTGACATGTCAGTGCGATTGCCATTTTATTAATAGAACAGGAGGAAAAAGTAAAAAGACTGTAAACATGTTCCTAGACATATTTTTAACTTTGAATAGATAGCTAACTGAAGAACTATGTCCAGTTTCTTCAGCATCATTTGAAAATTTAATTCTGCTTAGATTTGGTTCTTGACAGAGTTCTTTTTCCACTGTAGTAATAATAGAGGATATCACAAATGAGCATTACTTTTTCTAACTATAAAGTCTTTTCATTAATCATTCAGTCCTCTAGTGACATGAATATTTAGTGGCCTGAAGCATTTTTTAAAGAGACTAACATATCTGAAAACCATTATAAAATTTAACTTTCTAGCTGTAATGATGTTCAAGATGAAGGTTGCTCATGACAAGAAGCTGAAGGACATTCATGACAAGCTCTACCTTGAACAACAATCACCACTTATAGAATAAATTTCTCTACCCTTTTCTAGTATTTGAATTACATGTTGCTTTCACTTTTTATCATAGCTGGGTGTCAACCAGTTGGCTGCCTCCCAGCTTCTGTTAGCAGCTTTCTCTATTTCGATAAATCAGTTCCTCAGCAACATTTCCTGGATGATTGAATCCTCATCATAGAGGAGGGAAAAAATATGTATATATCAAGTAACTCAGGTCCCCCTTTAAATAGGTAAAGCAGCTAGGTATTCTGTTTATTAGGACAGCAGAGTGTAATACCAGATGCCTTTCTACCACCTTGCTTATGGAACATCAGCTATTGCCTAGAGGTAGGCTTCAAAGAGATGAATAGGGCACAAGGAACTCGAATAGAAAGACTCTAGCAAGACAAGATTAGTTTAACTTTGTGGGAGGGGGAGTGGGAAGAGAAAGAAGTCCTTTAACCTCAATTTTCTACTAAAATAGGTCATGAATTACTCATATCTGCATGGAGCTAATGGACAGATACAAAAACTAAGGTTAGCCAATAACAGCAGCATTTGGCAATTCGACTTTCAAATCCTGAAGAGAGGTAAATTAACCTCTTTAATTATATTCATTGTACTCCCCTTCTCCCCTTCCCCATAGTTATGAGCAGATATCCCAGGTATGTAGTTAGAAACTATGCAGGGAAAGACTACTTTGTGTTTTGAAAAACAAAGAATAAAATTATAAGAGAAGAAAATACAATTCAAGTAACTTGTACTGTAAACAAGCTAAAATAAATTAAAAAAAATAATAAAATTAAAGGTCTTTTCCAGCAATAGTGATTCTGTGATTCTGTAATGTTACTTTTATTGAACACAAAAACAAATAAACAACATAGGGAGATGAAATAAAATTATCTAAGGCTGGGATAAAAACCTCACCCAATTGCCAAGTTCAAGCCTTTGGACTTACCCTGTTCCCAGGAAGCTTATTCAGGTCTGTACTTTGCATAGAATTGTTACCTGAATGTAAGAACGTTACCATAATTTTTTCATTTGTGTTTTCCTTCTCTGAGTGAATTATTTCTAGTTGAAGTTGTATGTGTACTGAAGCAGCCAAGTTTGCTCAATCTGACTTCTAGAGGGTTGTTAAAATGAATATACGATGCCGTCCTTCCCACTAAACAGCAGTAGTTACACAAATATGATTAGCTTAGGATTCACAGCAATATCAGACTGTGCATTCAAGGAATTATTTAGTTTTGTGATAGCTTTTTCATCCTCCTCTGAGTTTTCCCTAGAATAATAAAGCACAATTAAATTGCAAGGCACATATATTAAAAAAAAAAAGTTCAAAACCGCATATGTGTTATTTATACAGTAGACTATAATTGCAAAATTATTATGATTATTATGTAATCAGGAAAACCACACAGGTCAGTACTAAAGAATGGACTTTTACAATGAGAACCCAAATTTTCCACAAGCACTCTTCCTGTTGGTGAGGAAGACAGCGAGATTTTCATCACTCCATACTTCTGAAATTCCAGAGGTTTTAATTATGAATTGAAGGTGCAATACTTCGATTCTGAGGTATTATATAGCAATGAAGTGTATTGCCCATTTGTAAAAATGCCTACTTTTACATAACTAAGTTTTTCTTTTATCCAGTGCCAAGGTTTTGACTCCCAAACCCATTTGAAAAGTTTTCCATGGTTCACCTGAGTGAAACTCAGAGGAAGATATTTGTTTAGTTGTTTTAGGTTGAGGTTTTGGGGGTTTTATTTTGAGGTGTGTGGTGCAGGGCAAAGTTGCTTTCTAGGCAAGTGCAGTACCATTTATAAAATAAGTAGAATAAAATCCTAAGAACCTGGATCCCTCTGTGCAATAGATACTGTCAAAGAGATAGCACTGAAGATCAGAAAGTAAGATATTTTTTGAGGAAAAGACCTAATGCTAAATAAAAGATACAAGGAGCAATCCCACAGAGCATTAGAATATTTGTCAGTTATGCATACAGAAAGAAGTCTATCTAACTTACATCCTACAAATGGAGGGGAAAAATATTCTTGTGAAGATTTATCTTTGAGCTCACACTATTCTGGCAGAGCTGGTGAGAGCCAGCTATGGAAAACTGCATGCTAGACCTGCTCTTCATGACCACAGAAGGACTTGTGGTTAATGTTAAGGTAGGAGGCCATCTTGGACATAGTGATCATGAAATAATAAGAGTTTTCAATTCTTGGGGAACTAAGGAAGGGGTCAGTAGGACTGTTACCTTGGACTTCCGGAGGGAAGACTTTGGCTTGTTTAGGAGACCGGTTGACAAAGTACTTTGGGAGGCAGTCCTGAAGGGCAAAGGAGTCCAGGAAGGCTGGATATTCCTCATCAGAGAAATCTTTAAGGCACAAAAGCAGGTCATCATGATGTGCTGTAAGATGAATGGGCAGGGCAGACTGGCATGGATTAACAGAGAGCTTTGTCTCTCTGGAGCCAGGAAGAAAAGGATAGTCTCTGGAAAAGGGGCAGGCAATTCAGGAAGACTACAAAGATTTCACAAGATTGTGGAGGGAAAAAATAAGAAAGGCCAAAGTTCATCTCGAACTTAATCTGGCTACTGTTGTAAAACAATAAGAAATGTTTCTATAAATACATTAACAACAAAAGGAGAACCAAGGAATATCTCCATCCACTCTTGGATGCAGGGGGAAATATAATGTACCAGGTCACCACTAAATTATGACCCTAAGCACCACATCTATAGTTCTTTTAAATACCTCATCTGATGGTGACTCTACCACTGCCCTGGGCATCCTGTTCCAGTACTTTCCAACCCTTTTGGTGTAGATGTTTTTCCTAATATCCAGTATAAACTTCCCGTGGTGGAACTCGAAGCCATTTTCTCTTGTCCCATCGCTTGTTACTTGGGAGAAGAGATCCATCACCATCTGTCCTGGTTTGGGTGAAAATAGGACTAATTCTGTTCAGTGATTTTCCTTTTTAGTTTAGTACTTTTAATTAACAGCACTTTCTGAAGTTAGAAGCATGTTTTTGCAGTGTCTGCTGCCAGCAGTGATAACAGCCCATGTTTAGAGTTACTACCAAGAGTTGGTATGCAGACCAAGGCCACTGCTGGACGGTGTGTACCATCCCATAAGGGGGGTGCAGAAAGGAAAAGACTGCACCTAGCAAGGAGCAGACAGGACAGATAACCCCCATCTNTTTAACAGTCTTAGGGGCTGCCCTGACCTTAAACCACAACACCATCTCACTACAACCTCCTTTCAGGAAGTTGTAAAAAGCATTAAGGTCTGCCATGAACCTCCTTTTCTCCAGGCTAAACAACGCCAGTTCCCTCAGCTGTGACTCATAAGACTTGCACTCTACACCCTTCACTAGCTTTGAGGCTCTTCTTTATACACTCTCCAGCACCTGAGTGTCTCTCTTACAGTGAAGGATCCAAAACTGAACACAATATTTGGAGAACCAAGGAATATCTCCATCCACTCTTGGATGCAGGGGGAAATATAATGTACCAGGTCACCACTAAATTATGACCTTAAGCACCACATCTATAGTTCTTTTAAATACCTCATCTGATGGTGACTCTACCACTGCCCTGGGCATCCTGTTCCAGTACTTTCCAACCCTTTTGGTGTAGATGTTTTTCCTAATATCCAGTATAAACTTCCCGTGGTGGAACTCGAAGCCATTTTCTCTTGTCCCATCGCTTGTTACTTGGGAGAAGAGATCCATCACCATCTGTCCTGGTTTGGGTGAAAATAGGACTAATTCTGTTCAGTGATTTTCCTTTTTAGTTTAGTACTTTTAATTAACAGCACTTTCTGAAGTTAGAAGCATGTTTTTGCAGTGTCT
>VWZY01011198.1:53382-126536 GCA_013399075.1 Chloroceryle aenea
CCATTATTATTATTATTCTTCTCGGTATCAAGCAGAGGGATCCAGGAGGGTCTCTTGGGCTTTTACCCGGACTCTTCTCCTCTCTCGGACTGCTTCTCCGGATCATCCAAGGAGGACTCTGTCCATTCTACCTTTCGATCCCGTGTTCCTGAATCCGGTACCAGAATCCAGCTCCTGAACACAGTTCCCATCTGCTGGGACGCCCGGTCTGGGACCCCCGGTGCCTGCTCTACAACATCAGTGGTGACGGTGACGTAATTACCATCAGGGGGGTTGGGTTTGGTACTGGTTTTGTATATATTTGTACATATTCTATTTTATTATTATTAATCATTAAAGCTCTAGTTTCCTTTTCTAATCACCAAGTCTCTCTCCCTTATTCCTTTTCTCTTCCCCTTTGGGGACGGAGGGGATTTAACAGTCTTAGGGGCTGCCCTGACCTTAAACCACGACACCATCTCACTACAACCTCCTTTCAGGAAGTTGTAAAAAGCATTAAGGTCTGCCATGAACCTCCTTTTCTCCAGGCTAAACAACGCCAGTTCCCTCAGCTGTGACTCATAAGACTTGCACTCTACACCCTTCACTAGCTTTGAGGCTCTTCTTTATACACTCTCCAGCACCTGAGTGTCTCTCTTACAGTGAAGGATCCAAAACTGAACACAATATTTGATGAGCAGTCTCAACAGTGACAAGTACAGGGGGATGATTACTTCCTAGTCCTGCAGGACACAGTATTTCTGATATGAGCCAGGATGCTGTTGGCCTTCTTGGCCACCTGGGCACACTGCTGGCTCATATTCAGCCAGCTGTAGACCAACACCACCAGGTCCCTTTCTGCCAGGGATTTTTCCAGCCGCCCTTCCCCAAGCCTGGAGTTTTGCATAAGGATGTTGTGTCTCAAGGGCAGGACCCAGCACTTGGCCTTCTTGAACTTCATACAACTAGCCTCAGACTATTGATACAGCCTGCCCAGATCCCTCTGAAGAGCTTCCCTACCTTCATGGAGATCAACACACAGATTTATCTTGGTGACCTCTGAAAACTTACAGAGGGGTGCCCTTGATCCCCTCATCCAGATCATTGATAGAGATATTAAAGAGAACAGGCCCCAATACTGAGCCCTGGGGAACACTACCTGTGACCATCTGCCAACTGGATTTAAATCCATTCATCACCACTCTTCGGGCCTGGCCATCCATCCAGTTTTTTATCCAGTGAAGTGCAAACCCATCCAAGCCATGAGCAGGAAGTTTATCCAGAAGAATGATGTGGGAAAGCGTGAAAGGCTTTACTAAAGTCTAGGTAGACAACATCTACAGCCTCTCCCTCATCCATGAAGTGGGTCACCTTGTCATAGAAGGACATCAGGTTAGTCAAGCAGGACCCACCTCTCATAAACCCATCCTGATCAGGTTGATTGACTTGTTGTACTGTTTGCTCTGCATAATGGCACTCAAGATGACCTGCTCCATAACCTTCCCCAGNGATTTTTCCAGCCGCCCTTCCCCAAGCCTGGAGTTTTGCATAAGGATGTTGTGTCTCAAGGGCAGGACCCAGCACTTGGCCTTCTTGAACTTCATACAACTAGCCTCAGACTATTGATACAGCCTGCCCAGATCCCTCTGAAGAGCTCCCCTACCTTCATGGAGATCAACACACAGATTTATCTTGGTGACCTCTGAAAACTTACAGAGGGGTGCCCTTGATCCCCTCATCCAGATCATTGATAGAGATATTAAAGAGAACAGGCCCCAATACTGAGCCCTGGGGAACACTACCTGTGACCATCTGCCAACTGGATTTAAATCCATTCATCACCACTCTTCGGGCCTGGCCATCCATCCAGTTTTTTATCCAGTGAAGTGCAAACCCATCCAAGCCATGAGCAGGAAGTTTATCCAGAAGAATGATGTGGGAAAGCGTGAAAGGCTTTACTAAAGTCTAGGTAGACAACATCTACAGCCTCTCCCTCATCCATGAAGTGGGTCACCTTGTCATAGAAGGACATCAGGTTAGTCAAGCAGGACCCACCTCTCATAAACCCATCCTGATCAGGTTGATTGACTTGTTGTACTGTTTGCTCTGCATAATGGCACTCAAGATGACCTGCTCCATAACCTTCCCCAGCAGTGAGGTCAGACTGACAGGTCTGTAGTTCCCCAGAACCTCCTTCTGGCCCTTCTTCTAGATTGACATCGTATTTGGTAACCTCCAGCCAACTGAGACCTCCCCACTTAGCCAGGACTGCTGACACATGATGGAAAGTGGCTTGGTGACCACTTCTACCAGCTCCCTCAGTACACTTGGTTAGCTCTCATCTGACCTGTTCCATGGACTTGTGTGTGACTAAGTGGTGTAGTAGATCAATGACCTTTAGGGGGGCATCATTCTGCTCTCTTTCCTTGTCTTCCAGCTGAGGTGGAATATTATGATTTTCTAAAAATTATAAGTCTAGATGTGATTCTTGTCTCCTAACTTTAGCCCTCCATTTTCTCACAATGCTGCTGATATTGTTGCAAGAAGATGGTAAAGAAGGAACTGTAATTTATCATTTTTGAGAGCAACAGGAGTAATAAATTCCAGGTATTCCTAGTACTTTTAAGACAGTGTAAAATTTGTCAGTAAATTAATTGTGATGAAGGAATAAAAATTAACAAAACCCCACTATTAAAAAAAAACAACACAATCACAGATTTGCATCACCTAATTTCCATAAAGCAGATTTTGAAGGAAGATCACATGTATTTTACGATTCCTAGATTCAGTGGCATTTCTTACATGACTATCTACATTAGACCACACCTACAAGAAAAATCTCGTGTTCTGTCCTGAATCACATAATTAATTATAAATTGTGAATTATATTATGCTACTATGCTTTAATTTTATTGGTGTTAATAATGTTGAAGATCTAACTGTACAACAGGTAAAATATTCCAAATATTTATAAACATTGAACTTCAATACAGAACTCTTACTAATTACTTTAAATTAATGCTGAGTTATTTCTATAAAGAAATGACTAATTCCCACTGCAAGGTAAGAAATAACACAGTCTCAAAATTTACATAATGTATCTCTAGGGCACAAATTAATTTTTCATCTATATACATTTTTAAGAATTAGAAAGATAAGGACCCTTTGAAAATAACATTTAAGTTTTCATGTCAATATGAATTGTTAACTTAATTTTACCTCTTCTGACTGCTGGGGCTTGAAAATATAATACATATGCCAGTTGTTTTTTTCAGAGTAAAACACATTAAACAATCCATTAAACTGATCGAAGGAAGTTTTTCTTTTATATAACTTCATTCCCTTTAAAAAGAAATGTATTTTAAGTTGCTAGTGATCAAGTTTAATGTTGAGCTCTGAGGAAAATCAATCATTTTAAAATGGTCCTTCAAGGCTGAGAACTCCTCAACGATGACAGGCATCTTCTTACGTGCACAGCCTCTCTGCTGTGGCCTGAGGAATGTTGTAGTATTCCTTCCCATTCCTTGTATTTAGGTGTTTTTCAACTACAAAATATCAACCTTTTGCTCCCTCTGCAGCCAATCATAAAGCAGCAAAAGGTGATGCAGTTAGGTGTAAACCTAGGCTGGGAAATTTAATTTCAATTCCATTAGCTTTGCCATCTGTTTCATCTCAGTAATACAAGGCACTGACAGATGGGGATTCTGCTCTTGAGTTCATGCTGTTGAACACTGAGCCATTGGCTAATAAATTTACTGCCATTCATGATCAAATTAACAGTAAGACCCTTCTATTCCCCAGCTAGACACCTAGCTCCTGCATAGTAGGATCTGTGATACCTGCATCCTTTCACTGTCTTGTATCAAAGAGATGAAAGAGGTGGATTTTCTGTCTATCTGGACATAAATACTGGATAGCATGTCACTCCAGACTTGGGCTTGACTGAACAGTAATTCCTGTCTGGTGCAAAATTCACGTAAGAGATTTGACCGAGTCCAGTTAAAATGCATAGATCCTCTTGATGCAACTAGGAGTCTTGTGCTGAGGAAAGAGTATTTCTTTTTATTTTACTTTCTTATTGACACTGCTACAGATGTGTGATCTCAATGATTGGAAGTAAAACATTGCTTAACCAGTTTGTGAGTTATGGTTAATCTGACTACGTGGCTTAGCTCCATTGAGATGCAGCTAAACACATGAAGTTGACTGCCATGTAGATCTAAGATTCATTTATCCAAGTATAATATTTGTTGTCTGGACTTCCACCCCAGGCTCCTTTTCTATAATCATTAAGGAGAAATAAATGCTACTAGGATATAATTATTTTCACGCTATACTAGACACCTAGATGGAGGTAACTCATACTATTTCTCTTTGTTGACATCAGAATGGCTTTATTTCAGTAAAAATAATATCACATCTCACATGAAGACTTCCACTATTTTTCAGATTATTGGTAACGTTCTAAAATAAGTAGTTTAAGACCAGTGTGTAATTCCAAACCCACATCACATAGATTACTTGACCAATGTTACTCCAGTTGCAGAATCTGAGACTCATGAGGAGGCTTACCTGTTTGGCAGCCAGCCAAAGAGTGATGGTGTCTTCTAGGACACAAGGTGCCAGTCATGGGTGTGCTGTAGCCTACTGATGTTCCTGGGGAGTCTGGTCTCCCATTACATTTTCATTATGGATGAAGCCACAGTCCGTGGCAGCTGCCCCGTTTCAGTACAAAGCTGACTGTCCTTGGGCCCCAGCTCTAACTGGCTGGTAGATCATATCTGAAACTACTTATGTGCTGGTCTTGGATAAAAAGTATGCAATAGGAATTAGTCTTGCAGGGCAGATGTGGGCTCTCAGAAAAAGGGTATTTCCTTCCTGTTAGGATAGCAAGTAATCACAGAATCACAGAACAGTAGAGATTGGAAGGCAACTCTTGAAGAGCTAGACTGAACACCCTACCAGAGCAGGTTGCACAGGAATGTGTCCAGGTGAATTTTGAAAGTCTCCAGAGAAGGAGACTCCACAACCTCTCTGTGCAGCCTATTCTAGTGTTCTCTCACCCTCAATGTAAACAACTTTTTCATTATGTTTAGACAGTACTTCCTGCGTTCCAGTTTGTGCCTATGGCCCTTTGTCCTATCACTGGGTAAAACTGAAACAAGACTGGCCCCATCCTCTTGACACTCACATGTCATATATTTATAAACATTAATAAGATGCCCTCTCAATCTTCTCTTCTTGAGGCTGAACAGATCCAGGTCTCTCAGTTTTCCTCACAAGAGATATGTTACAGTCCCCCAGTCATCTTTGTAGGCCTCTGTTAGACTCTTTCCAGTAATTTCCTCTCTTCTTGAACTGGATGACCCAGAACTGGACACAAGACTCCAGATGTGGCCTCACTACAGCAGAGTAGAGGGGGAGGATGATCTCTCTACCTGCTCGCTACACTCTTCTTAATGCACCCCAGGAATACATTGGCCTTCTTGAACACAAGGGCATATTTCTGCTTCATGATTAACTTATTGTCCAGGTCTCAGGTCCTTCTCCACAGAGCTACTTTCCAGGAGGTCAACCCCTAACCTGTGCTGGATGGTGTATAATGGTATATTAACGGTGCATAGTAATTCAGGATAATTTCTAGACTTGAACCAAGCTGACAGGGAGGCTTCAACCCAACAAGATAGCATATTTCCCTACTGCTAGTTTCTTTAAAACAGACATACAACAAAACTAATTCTGACAATTATATCCTTATGTAATGTGAGGTACCAGGACACAGTACTTCCAGAAAACAATATGCAGAGTGCCCTAATTACTGTGGTCAGAGTTCTAAATCTCTTTCCCAGACTATTTACTGCATATATTAGTATTTATGACAAATGTTAGTTGCACTTCTCTCTGTTTTACTTCAATGTGAAGTCAATAATTTTCTCTCAGATGCGAAAAACAAACCAAAAAAAGCACATTTTAAATAACTTTTTTTTTTTTTAATGATTCCTTCTCAGAATCTATATTGATACTGGAGGTGGGGAGTCCAGTACAATATTCTCATATCACTTACCACTGTCATCAAAAAGATTTATTGGAAAGTTATAATACATTATTAACTGCAAGTCCTTACAAACAAAAGTGATTTTGAAGCAGGGTATTTTTAACTTTTCATACAGATCTCCCCCTCCTTTAGCATTTTGTTTGAGTTCATTCCCTTCTGTAAGACACAGCAGAGTATTCCACTCCCACATGAAAAGCCCATATACAATCACTTATGCTCATAAGCAGTTGCTTGTGTGAGTTGTCTCTGATAAAACCCAGTAAACCAAGACCAGCTTACAATTCTGTTCTGAAACCCAGGCATAGGAGCACCTGCTACTTATTTCACTTTTGTGCCTCCACTTCCTTCTAATAATACGATAATAACTCACTCATGTAATAAATCTGGAGCTTTGTCATCAGTTTTAGAAATCTATATTAAATAATGTTATTCTGTTGAAAAAAAAAAAATGCTAAGGTGTAAATTATATCCTTGAATAAGTAGGAAACATTTTATGGGCTTTTCCATATTTTTTGAAGGCAATTCATGAGGGGCAAGAATATTGTCATGAACCAGAAACATACTGACCCAAAACAAAATAGAAAGACCATCCCAGCATCAAAGAGCTTGTAATCTATAACAGGAAGATACAGCTGGAAACTGTCAGTTGGAAGAGCACAAGAAAATGAAAGATAGTGATCTCGATATAGCAGAATTACAAAATGTTCATGTTATAGAAACATAGAATCATAGAATAGTTTAGGATGGAAGGGAACTTTACAGATCATCTAGTCCAAACCCCCTTCAATAAGGAGGGACATCTTTAACCAGATCAGGCTGGTCAGAGCCCCTTCCAACCTGACCTTCAATGTTTTGAGGAAAGGGGCATCTATCACATCTCTGGGCAACCTGTTACAGTGTCTCACCACCTTTATCATAAAAAAATTCTTCCTTTAGTCTGAATCTACCCACTTTTAATTTAAATACAGTCCCCTTGTCCTATTGCAAGAGGCCCTGCTAAAAAGTCTGTCCCTACCTTTCTTAAAAGCCCCTTGTTCATAAAAGTTGTGTCTAAAAAGGTGGATTTTTTGAGATGGTTTTAAGGGTCAATAAAGCCAGATATTTATAGGTATTAAAAAAAAAATAAAAAATAAAGGTAATAGAAAATTACACTTTAGAAGGAGGAGTCAAAGTTTTCTTCTTAAATATGAATACAACATGGTTCTTGGAGAGGCCTGGGAATGAAAACTAGTAGTGTATGTTGATATAATGAAGACATAACCAGTAAAGAGATGAGCAAAAGGGAAGCCAGGATGAAATTCCATAAGTAGTACTCTGAAAGAGGATGACTGAAAATTATACTATTCTTAAACTTGAGAAAGGTGTTGCAAGGAGATGGGAAGGTGCTATTTTACCAAAGGCTGTAAAGCTGGAAACATTATACAGAAAATCAGCAAGTATTAGCATAAGCTTGATTTGCAGATGATGAGATTTGTCAAAATCTGAAGATGACAAAGTAAGCATTGAAGTGTGAAGTGAGGTGAAGGTTGGCAAATGTGTTGGGAGAAAAAGGAAAGTCCTATTTATTTATGTTATAGAGACAAGCTGATAATTTAAGATATACTTCTGGAATAGGGAATTAAAGCAGTACATTGCCTGCAAAAAGTTCAGTTAAATATGCATCTACAATCGAAGTTAACCTAAGAAGTTATAGAGAATGAAGAGTTGTGGCGGAACCCTAACAAACATACAGGACTTTTAAGAAGAAAAAGTCCTTTAGAGGTCACACTAAGTAACAAGTGACTAAAAAGCTAGGAGGAGACATGGGAAAGGGCTCAGACTTGGAAGATAGTGTAACACAGAGAAGAATATCTCATGGAGAAGTTTATGGTTAGGTGTCAAAGATGCTTGACAAGGATAATGATCAGGGTGGATACAGTGAAATCTTGTCACTTGGCTAGGAAATGACCATTTGAAAATTTGGTGACAGGGCTCAGAGAAAGATGTGAAAGCTGAGAAAGGGTAAGTGTCGGTGTGAAGGAGGCATGTAGGCCACAGGGTCAGGAGGTACAAGGAGGAGAGGTTGTGCAATGTCACTGATCCTGTGCCCTCCTTCCAGAGACCAACTGGCAGAATCTAGATGGCCCAGGAGCATGGGGAGCATCACAGGACTTGCTCAACAGTTGATTTAAGCAGCAGTTTCTCTCACATCACTGCCAAACATGTTCACAGTTGAGAGCACAGTAGAGGCTATACGCACTGCTGGCTGCCAGGCAGTGAGACGTGAAAATTGTCAAACTGTTGAACTTTACAGAGGGTGGTCTAGACATTGACAGAGATCTCCTCTCCAAACCTCTTTAAAATAGGTGCAGAGGTTGTATGTTCTGAGAGAAAAGGCACAGGGAAAAGCAGACAGTCAAGGATTTGGAGGAGGAGATTACAGTAAATTCAAGAGTAGGTAATAGATATCTGCTTATTGCAATGTATTTCCAGTGCACTGCTCAGAGCTCCTGGGGTTTCAGCTCCATCATTTGCAGAGCGCACTACCATCTGCACAGCAAATGGTGTGAAAAGGTGTTTAATTCGAAGTGGCAATCATATAGAACAGTGAGTAAACGATGGACTCGGCAAGAAAGAATAGCTGGTTAAAATAATATTTTTTTTATACTTCCAAAAAGTTTTAAGACAGTTAATTAATGTTACATTCTCCCTGAAATCTTTCTTTCCTCTATAAATTGTTCGCAATCTCTCTCAAAAAAGCTTAATTGTCTGACAATACTTGTTTTGAAAGGTTTCCTTTGATTTTTAGCCCTTTATAACACTGAAATAAGAAAAAAATGTGATTGTAACCCTCTACATACACATGTAACCCTGTATAGAGCTGGTTTCTTTTTGTAAAATTGTTTTGACATTTAGTGTTGAAAGAGAAGAAGTATTAAATTCTGTCTACAAGATATAATAAATGAATAAAGCATGTATTTGTCTATACTGCACATTTAATCATTCCGTTAAAGTAGGCATCACTGAATATATATTGCTGTGTTTTCCACTGTTTCCTAAGCAGCATCATTCAGAATTAAACCTGACATTTAAAAAAATATATAAATAAATAATTCTGCTGTTTAGGAATGAAAACCAAATATTCTGCAGTCCCTTGTGTAAAATTAAGCTATATAACTTTATGTATTTATAGCCTGATGTTTAACATGCTTTATCTACTGTAATGAAAATTTTAATCATTCATTAATATGTGCATTTTTCTTCATATTTTTCACATTCTTTTCCATTATGCTTCCTCTGCATTATATCTTCATCTTTTCAGCATCATTCCACTGTTTTATGCCCATTATTCTGAGGACTAACTAAACTTCTAGTTAGCAAGAGTATTATTTACACACCTATTCTGACTTTTATTTAATATCCAGATTCTTAGGAGCACTAATAAGTTTCATTGCGTTAATTAGAATTCCACTGTAGCTTTATGATACCACTGAACAGAAATTTAAATATAACAAAAAAGTAATTCTTGAAGATATTCTGACATATAAAAATGTCCATTTGCTATGAATTGGGAATAATAATAGAATTTTGAAACTTTTTCTAGAATTCAATTAACAAACAGCTGATTTGAAAACTTCATGATTATTGTAGTAAAAAAATATTTTATTGTTACTCTGGAGGTACTCTGAACAGAAGAAAAATTAATATTTTGGGGTTTTTGTTTGCTGCTGAAAATATTACAGAAACACTGAAATACTGTTTTAGACATAGCATTTTTTGGTAAAAAGCCCCACAAGCTCACATCATTAAAAAACTGCTGCACATCTTATCATCTTTAAACCATAGGCCTTTATTAGATGCCTAAACATGCATTTAGAATCTTGAATTCAGACTCCAATTCTAAAATTTTGGTTTACTGGTCACCAACATCATTGAGAAGCTTCGTATAAGACTCAAATGCCGGATCTTCTGTTAGCTGTGATCATGCAAACTTACTGCATATTCAATACAATGGAGCAGGCCTCACTTCTTTTTTTAATTTTATGGAAAAAGATTTGATGGGGTAAATTTTGTCAATGAGTAAAAAAATACGTACAGTTTAGTTTAATTTTCCCCTATTTTCATATGGAGCCATAGTCTGGCCATGAAAGTAATATTATTATGCCAAGTAATGTATCACAGTGCAAAATTTTCCTTGGTGGCATGCCTGATGAGTTCCTGAAGACTTTTTACTTTTTACCCATGGTTGCCACCTATTTCTGGTATCAAGAAAAAACCCAACTTTTAGTTCTCACATTACATGCCAACTTGTGACTCTGATGTAAAAGGACTGATACTGCTATTCAAAACAGCTTTATGTAAACATTTCTATTCTATGCCTCATACAGTGGAGTGTGTTGTTCCAATTGTCTTGCATAACTTGCACCTAGAGCATAATGACTTTTGCAGAAAGTAGCCCCTACATGATATAAGGGTAAGCTTACCAATCACGTATTTCCCTTGCATTACTATTGTGGAGAAATAAAAAAAACAACAAAAAAAAAACCTTTACCTTTTTTTGTTCGAGAAACACTCATTATCCCAATGAAGCATTTGGTCCCTTGTGGCTTTTTTCTTTACCTCAGATTTGGAGGTACAGATAGCCACATACGTGACCTGGTGTCCAGCTATAACTACACAGCTAACTTGGGCTGCACACGCCTATTACACGCTTACACCAGTGTGGTGGACGGAAATGGCGTTTATTACAGGGAAACACCGCGTTATATATCTTTGGTTTACAACATCACATCCGTCTGCTAGCGTCATAAATCAAATGCTACTGGCTATCTAACTGTCCCTGTCTTTCCGTACATCGCGAGATCTTCCAAGCGCCAGGCCTTAACTACAACAGTCCCTGGCAGTAAATAGTTTCAAATCTGAGACTAGGTCACCTGTTGTTCTCTATTAAAAAAAAAAAACCAAACCAAACAATCAAACAACAAAAAAAACCCAACCCAGCAACAACTAAAACCAAACCAAGCCAAACAAACACACACAAAAAAACCAAGACACACACACACAAAAAAACCCACTTGAGTTACCTTTACCCGATGTATTTACTTGATCTTGCATTTACTTGATTTTAATGTATGAGACCATTTGCTGCTTCTTGCTGAGATTGCCTTATATATCATATACTTTGTTTTGAGAGATTTTATAAGCCATTTGTGGGTGGAAGTAAGGAGTCAATAAATAGTGAAACTACATATCAGATGTATGGTAGCACAAATTGACTGAAAGTCTTAGACTGATATAAAGACATATAAAGTACATTAATATATTGCTGGTAGGACTAGAAAATAAACTAGATCATTAGAACTAGCAGTATTGTCAAACAAGAGAATGACAATTAATTTAGCCAATTGTGTGTGTGCATTCCTTTTCTGCTAGCAGTCAGCCCAAATGAAAAGATGAACTGTGGAAAAATTCCAGACCACAGCCTGAGCCCAGCCATCTAGGCTCACAAATCCAAATTAGAAGTGTGACTCCAGTTGCTGTGAGCTCTATTCCTTTGATTTACTCATCCTGGAATCTGACTTGGAAGTGAAATACTTCAATGTACACTGGTACTTTCAGTTGGTAACTAGACTGTAAGTTGTGTAAGGTAGATGCTTTCTTTCTTCTTTGGCCTCCATTTTAAGAATAATTACTGTTGCCCACTTTAACTTATCTTAAATGGGTTCAATTTTGTACAGGAAGTTAGAGGTTTCAAATCTTCTACAAATCACATACTTTTAGGGAAACTGTTGCTAAGGACTAAGAATTCCTCAGTATTCTTGAAAGAATATTGCTCAGTTAAATAATGTTCAGCTATGAACTGAAACTGCTATGGTTTCTAGTTGATTGGAAGTATTTGTTTTCTCAAAAAAAAAAAAAAAAGATTTTTTTTTGTGTGTTTTTTCTTCTTTTCAAGACATGCTATAAATCCACTTCATAAAAAGCTAGGAAACTTAATTATTTTGTTAAGTTAAAAAAGTGGGGTTTGTTTCTGCTTGGTAGAAAAAAAATTCCTTCATTCATAATATCTGATTTATCCTGTGTGTTTACAGATATTCAGCAGAATAGGTCTGTTTTGAAAAAGCATAACTAATATTTTTATGAAACATGTCTTTTAAATACAGTTTTGAAGGAATGTACCTCTGTTTAACAAAATGAAAGCCATTTTGGAATATATTCAGGCATGAAGGATTATGTCGTAGTCTTCAAATGTGACTTCAGAGCAAGACATAAAATTATCCTTACATAGGAAAGAGAACAGTCTTAATCTATCAGACACAGAATGACGTCTTCACTTTTCATCAGTCTGCTGACTGTGCTGTTCTTGTCCTTCAGATCTGCTTTTCCCTGTACTGTGCCAGATGAATGCCTTATAGTTGTACTGTTAGAATGAGGTGATGAATTGCCTTCCATATGATGGTACAGTAGGTTATGTTAATCACAGCAGTGCAACCAACTGCTCGGAGTCCAAGGCAGAAGAGATCAATAGCTTACAAAGAAGGGCTCCAGTCATGATAATATTAGGTAGATGGTTGGAATTGATGATCTTGGACATCTTTTCCAGCCTTAATGATTCTATGATTCTGTAAAATGCAGCAAGGGATCACATACTCTTTCTCTTTAATATGATTTAGTTGGACTGCTAAGCATATGTCAAAATATTTTGGGGGTTCCAACATTTATTTCCAATCAGATGGTGTTTCACGTCATTCCTCCAGCACAGAACATCTGCGAACAATGTATCTTGAAGTTCACTGCCAATAATCTAATGTAGAAACAGCTTTTTAAGTAGGTCATTTTGTCCATTCTACAATTTAATGGTACAACTTAATATTTTGTCAAGCAGTCCACAATTATTTGCCTCACCTTTACCTTTGACTACTTTTATGGTATACAACTTGTCACCTAAGCCATATGGTATTGCTGCTGTCCACTGACCAGATGACAACCTTTGTAGACATGAGGAGAAATGTTATAGTTATATGATAGTTATATGAATTCTTTCTCCTTGTGATCATGTAAAGACCAGACACTGGCTGCATTTTGGGGAATTTTACTTCTGATATTAAATCTTAAGTATCTATGATAGTTCATATAAATAGTTGCCAAAAACAAGTTTAGAAGATTCAAATTAATATTATTTACTCTTATTCGAGCAAACCAGTTTTTGTTTTTAATAATAAAAATTTAATAATAAAACATGGATGTTCTAAAAAACAATCTGTATGTCCTTCCATTTTGTCTGCATGTCACAAATTTAGTGATAAAAATAAAGATAAACTTCTGATTAATAATTCTGGCCAGTTCCATCTCCAGTATCTAAAACCAGCATCTTATAAGTAAACAGTTTCCCAATAAGAGCACAAAAGGTCATTTTAGATAAGCTAGTATAGAGTTAGATAATTTCATATGTCTACTGTCTTTTTCATTATGGTGTTCAATAAATTGAAATTCTTCCTAACCCCTTTTATATAGTGCATATTTCTGTACTGCATGGAGTTTAGAGTGTGTCTTAAATTACTGAAACAACCTTCTAAAAGTAAGACAAATGTAAACTCATTGTTCAGCTTAGCAAATAGTAACATACATCACACCTATTCAGAATTAGCTTTTCTCTGACAAGTACTATTATTCTAGACTTCTACTTCCTTTTATTTGTTTGTTTATTTTATTTTTAAATTTATTTTTTATTTTTAGTGGAAGGTTGTTCTCTGGCCTTTACTCTTGATTCCGTTACTATGACCCATCATTTCATCATACAATGCCCTCAAGGTAAGCCTAGGAAACTAAAAATGCAATAACAAGATTCTGTGATATTACTGTCTTTTTTGACCCTATCATGCTAGAGAATTGTCTTCTGCTTTTTGACATTTTTATATTTATGGTTGACATGTTCACTATTACAATTGATCCTACTGTTCTGTAAAATGTTGCCATTTTCCATGCATCTTTTCTGATAGTTAAGTCAAACCACATGGGATATGCTTGCAGGCTCTCATGTTTTCTTAACCAAAATTTGCCTAAATTTTCTGTATTACGCTGAAATGAGACTTACAAGAAGTAACAGATTTGCATTTTGCAGTGTTGGTGTTTATGACTAGTGAAACAGGCAATGAAGCAGTAGTACATTTCCAGATTGTACTAGAATTAGCCTTTCTGTTCAAAAGATGAAAACCTGCTAAGTATAACTAGAGGGAATAAATACAGCTTTCTAGTCAAGAGACAAAAAGACAGTTGTGAAAAAGGAAGTGAGAGTCCCTTTGCTCTACACTTGCCCCAAGAAAACACACTGTGCAGGTGTATATTTAGAAGCAAGGATGGATGTCATATGGCAGGTCCCTCAGGCTGCCTGTGAGCCAGCAAACTGTTGAATATGGGGTAACAGCTGCTTCCAGTAAAACTGCAATGAAAATGGAAGTGGATTAAACCCAAATTTGCTGCTAAGATCTCAAAGGAACAAGTGTGGAAAAAAAGGCATCCTGTGCCTGAGGAAGCAGCTTAATACCATTCAATAACAGAGCTCTGATAATACATCAAAGACAAAATGCAAGATAGTTGGGAGATACTTGAAGATGGAACTATTCAAATTTCTCACACCTGATGCAGCAGGCCATTCTGAGAAGTGTCCTGGGTTCAGCTAGCATAGGGTTAATTTTTGCCAGCTGTTGGGAGGGGGAGACAGCCTGGATAGACAATAAAACCAGCTGATGGGGTTTTCAATACCATACTGTTATCAGTCTCACTAAATAAGGGCAGGAGGCAGGCCAGGCTAGGCTCATCCTCTGGCAAGGCCTGTACAATTGGTGCAGCCTTAGGCAGTCGAGTTCATTTGATATCACTCACTTTATATATTGTTTCAATACTATTATTGTTGTTATTGTTGTTTCTCCTCCTTTTGCCACTGCAGTCTGATTGTGAATCCTCTCTATCAAGTGACCTGGAAGAGGAACCATTTTAAAAGGGACCCTGAGCAGCGACAAGCCTTTGAACAAATTAAATGGGAGAATGTGAATGCTGTAGCCCTTGTCTGGGCATGACAAGATGTTAAAAATGTGGTTTGCATTGCAGCTGGGAAGGATGGCCCTACCTGGAACTGCTGGCAGAGAGCACCTGGGGAGACCTGAGGCCAACCTCTAGGGTTTTGGAGTTGGAGATACAAAGAATCCAAGGCCAACTACACTCCAACTGAAAAAAGAAATATTGGCAGCATATGAAGGATCTCAAGCTTCTTTGGCAGTCATTGGTACTGAAGCACAGCTCCTCCTGGCACCCAACTGCCGGTGCTAGATATTCAAAGGGAGGGTTTCCTCCACACACTGTGCAATTTATGAGTATATTATACATATATATCCCACATAGAGTAAATGGGTTGCACTGATAACACAAGGGGCTTGAACAGGGAGCCCCAGCTGGGCAGGAATCTTGGAAGTGCTTGCAAACTGGCCAGAGGGCAAACATTTTAGCATGTTCCCAGAAGATAAGGTGACATAGGCCAAGGAGGCCCCACCACATAACAAATTACCAGATGACAAGAAGTGATGTGCCCTGTTCACTGATGGGTCCTGTCACACAGTGGGAAAATATTAATATTGGAAGGTTGCTGTGTGGATTCCCACACAATGAGTCATCAAAGATACTGAAAGACGAGATGAATCAAATCAATTTGCAGAGGTGAATACCATCCAGTTGGCTTTAGATATTGCTGAGCAAAAAACATGGTGAGTGCTATATCTCTATACTGACTCATGGATGGTGGCTAATGCCCTGTGACAATGGTTACAACAATGGAAGCAGAGGAACTGGCTGCGCAGAGGTAAGGCCATCTCGGCTCTGAATTATGACAAGATATTGATGCTTGGGTAGAGAACCTGTTTGTGAAAGCCGATGTACTCAAGAGTTGGGCCACTGAAGAATATCAAAACAGCAGGTGGACCAGGCTGCCAAGACTGGAGTGGCTAAGGAGTAGTTCTACTAGCAACATGTTGTGGTTTAACCTCTGCCAGCAACTGTGCACCACACAGCCTCTCACCTGCGGTTCCACCTGCCTGCCTTCCTCCACACCCCCTCCTGTGGGATGGGAAGGAAAATCCGAAGGAAGAAAAAAGGTGAGACCCCNCTGGTACCGGATTCAGGAACACACCAACTGTGACCGAAGGCAGAACAGAGAGAATCCTCCTTGGATGCTCTGAGAAAGGAACTGAAAGAGGACCTGAGCCAAGTCAAACAAAGCTGGAAAAGCAATCCTAGAGGGAACAAGAGACCTCGAACCCCTAGAGAGCAAGACAGACCCTCCAGATCCCTCCACTTTNCCTACCTGTGCCTGAGATACCAACTTTCCTTGATAGGGCTGCACTGAAGCTACAAACTGAAGCAATTTGAAAACAGCAACCCCTGCCCCAGGCAACCCTCCAGGTCCCATAAAGGTTCATGAGTCAGTATTGTATCAAATATGCCATCTGTTGGTTCAGTTGTTTATCCTGGATGTGGCCCCACCCAGCTGCGGCCACTCCCAGCTGCCTGGGTCAGCATCCGCTTGTGATAATTAACCCAAACCCGGGACATGAGGTAAGGATGAATTATTTATAGTTTGGTGGGCCCATGACACCTGAGGTCATTGTCATAAGTTAAGGTCAGGGCAGCCCCTTAGACCAGTAACAGACACTCTCTTTTAAACCCCTCCATCCCCAAAGGGGAAGAGAAAGGCAATAAGGGAAAGAGACTTAAAGATTAGAAAAGGAAACTAGAACAGCTTCAATGAAATTAAAATGATAATAATAAAATAGAATGTGTACAAATATATACAAAACCAGTACCAAACCCAACCCTGATTGTAATTACATCACCACTGATGCTGTGGAGCAGGCACCAGGGGAGTCCCAGACTGGGTCCTGCAGCAGACAGGAGCTGTGTTCAAGAACTGGATTCTGGTACCGGATTCAGGAACACACCAACTGTGACCGAAGGCAGAACAGAGAGAATCCTCCTTGGATGCTCTGAGAAAGGAACTGAAAGAGGACCTGAGCCAAGTCAAACAAAGCTGGAAAAGCAATCCTAGAGGGAACAAGAGACCTCGAACCCCTAGAGAGCAAGACAGACCCTCCAGATCCCTCCACTTTATACCAAATATGACATATATGGGATGGAATACCTTGTTGGTCAGTTTGGGATCACCTGCCCTGTCCTCTCTTCCCTGCAGGTGCAGCCTTTCACTTTCCTGCACCCCCCAATGTGGTACACAAGTGACCTTGGTCTGCACACCAATCCTTGGTAGTAACTCTAAACATGGGGTGTTATCACTACTAGAAGCAGACACTATCTGTGAAAACAGGCTGCTAACTTCAGACAGTGCACTTAGTTAGAACTGAGATGAAAAGTAAAATCGATGAACAGAATGAGTCTGTAACCAGGACAGTCATCAAGGAAGAGGTCCAGCATATAGAAGGGCTTGAGATCAAGGGGTGGACTTGACCATGGACACTATCACAGAGATTATCCCTGAATGTGAAACACGTACTGCTATCAAGCAGGCCAAGCTGTTAAAGCCACAGTGGTATGGAGGATGATGGCTGAAATATAAATACGGACAGGCCTGGAAGATTGATTATACCACACTCCCACAAACCCGCCAAGGCAAGCACTATGTGTTTACAGTGGTGGAAGCAACCACCAGATGTCTGGAAACTTATCCCTTGCCCCATGTCACTGCCTGGAACACCATACTGGGCCTTGAAAAGCAAGTCTTATGGTGACAGATCACACCAGAAAGAATTGAGTCAGACAATGGAACTCATTTCTGTAACAAACTCATAGAATCATGGGAAGAGGAGTAAAGCATTAAGTGGGTCTATCACATCCTCTATCATGTACCAGCCTCTGGAAAAATTGAACAGTACAATGAACTGTTGAAAACTACACCAAAAGAAATGGGAGGTGGGACCTTCAAACATTGTGACATATATTTAGCAAAGCCACCTGGGTAGTTAACACAAAAGGATATGCCAATTGAGCTGTCTCTGACCAGTCAAAAGTCCAGGGCTACAATCCTACTTATTGCCCAACTTCTATTTTGTAAAATACTAATCTCCACCATGTTGTGGTCACTGTCACTGAGGCTGTTCCCAACCTTAATGTCCCCAACTAGTCCTTCTTTACTTGTTAGTACAAGGTCCAGCAGTGCACCTCTTCTTGTTGGTTCCTCCAATACCTGCATTAAGAAGTTATCAATGCACTGCAAGAACCTTTTTGACTGAACATGCCTAGCTGTGTGGGCATCCCAACAAATATCAGGGTGATTGAAGTCACCCATGTACCAAGGAGTGTGGTCTAGAGGCTGCCTCTAGTTGTCTGTACAAGGCCTCATCAACATTATATTGGTTTGGTGGTCTATAGTATACCTCCACAACAGTTTCACCCCTCCTCTTTGCATGTCCCTTAATTCTTAACCACATGCTTTCAATCGGTTCTACCTCCTCCCTGGATAGAACTCAATACATTTCATTTTCTCTCGCACATAAAGAGCAACACCACCACTTCACCTTATTAGTCTGTCTTTCCTAAATAGTACATAGCTATCCATGACAACATTCCAGTCGAGCTTTCCCACCATGTTTCCATGATCACAACTTTATCACAGTCATTCAGTCTAAGGCAGGTCTCCAACCCCTCCTGCTTATTTCCCATACTCTGTGCATTGGTATATAAGCATTTCAGAGAGGGAGTTAAGCCACTAGTTTTCACTCTTGCTATCTGACCATTCCTGGCCACTTCCGTTGCTAACTTATTAGTGAGCCCTGTGTTACTATTGTCCTATGTACCACCATTATCTACCTCAAGTAGGACAGTAGTCTGAAGGCTGTCCTTCGGCTCATCTCTACTGAGCCTGGTTTTATCCCCTTCCCCCTTTGAGTCTAGTTTAAAGTCCTTCCAATTATCTACACCAACTCCTGTGCAAGGATCCTTTTCCCCTTTGAGACAGATGTACTCCGTCATCAGCAGACCAGGTGCCATATAAACTTCCCCACAATCAAAGAATCCAAAATTCCAAAGGTGGCATCAGTCTCTGAGCCATGTGTTAATCAGGTGTGTTTTCCACCCTCTTTCAGTATTGATGAAACCACCACCTGCACACCTGAGCCTTCAACTAGTTGCCCTAGTGCCTTGAAGTCCTTTTTGATTGCCTTTAGACTTCTCTCTACAACTTCATCACTACCAACCTGGACAACTAACAAAGGCTAATAATCAGAGGGCTGCACCGGAGCAGTGAGCTTCCTTTTAGCATCTCTAACACGAGCCCCAGGGAGGCAGCAGAATTCTGTGTGGAATGGGTCTGGTTGCCATATGGTTACCCTCAGAAGAGAGTCCCCTACTTTTCTTCTTAATTGAAGAAGTCATAAGATGTGGGGATGAATGGCAAGCCGTGGGCGACTTGCTGGATGGATCCTTGTCTCCATCTTCATTCACCTGTCTGTCAGGTCCCAAAGCCCCATACCTATTGTACAATGGCAACTGGGAAGGTGAGGGTGCCAAGAAGGTTTTCTCTTGCCTCTCTGAGGAAGGACATCTCTCCATTCCCTCTTGTCCCTTAGGTCCCCTCCTTTTGCCTGGTGGCAGGAGGGGAGGGGGTCCTTCACTTCTTGTAGAGTCTCTTCCTGCTGCCTTTGCCTCAGAGTGTGGATCTACCAATCTATCTTGCTTCCACACTCTCTGATCTTTCTCAATCTTTCTCCCTTGTCTCTCAGTTCAGCCAGCTGCCTGAGCGGGTCATTTATTTGATCACACTTCACACAAGCGGTGTCTCTGACTCCCACTAGTTTGAGTGTCAGGCTAAGGAAGGCACTTGCCGCAGCTGGAGACCTGTGCATGTTTGTGTAGGAGCTCTGTCTGAGTTCCCACATTCTTCTTCACTGTGGCTCTTGGCCGTGTTGTGATCATGATCTCCTCTCTGGCCATGAGGGAACCAACCACTATTTGCTGCTTCCCACATGCCCTGCTCACATGTCCTTACAGGCTGGTATTGCTCCTCTCCCCCTCACCCATGCTGGCCTATTGCTATTGTTTTGATGACATACTTGTCCTGGTTTGATTTAGAACTCAAAAGTTAGTTAAGTGATTTACTTTTCAGCCAACTCTCTTCTAACTAGCTGCACTGTCTGNAAAGCTGAGGGTTCAGGAGGGTCAAGGTCTCTTCTTTAACAATCAGCATCCAAGGAGGACTCTGACCATTCTGCTTTCGATCCCAGTCCACGTGTTCCTGAATCCAGTTCTAGAATCCACTTCCTGAATCCAGTTTCTCTCTGCCACAGAGTCCATTCTGGGAATTCCTCAGTGCCTTTTCCACAGAATCAGTTGTGGCAGTGATGTAATTGCTATCAGAGAGGGCTGGGTTCCATATGGGTTTTGTATATATTTGTATATACTTCATTCCATAATTTCCATAAAACCCCTATTTTTTCTTTTCTAACTGATAAGTTTTTCTCCCTTATTCCGATTCTCTTCCCCTTGGGGGAGGGAGGGGTTTAACAGAGAGTATCTATTACAGGTCTCACAGCTGGCCCTGACCATAAACCTTGACAATACTATTTAGGAAGCATATAATTTTACTGGAGATACGAATTAGGAAATTCATAGCATTCAGCTATCTTAAATTCCTATCATACCTATGGATCATTTTCTTTGCTCTTCTCTGTTGAATTTAAATCAGGCTCCTTGTACTGAGATTTGATAGACAGAGGTGGTTGCCAGCAAGATGACAGATAAATCAAAATGGACCAAGAGAGCAAGGGCAGATAGCTTAGCTTGATCCACAAGTTTTACTGCCTTATTTTATCAACATATAATATAAGAAAGACATACCCCAGCTGAAATAATTAGGTTGTGGGGAAAACCTTACATGAATGCAGCTTTCCTAGCAGAAGAAAGTTTGCCAGTTTATAGTATATTTTGCAGGGAGGTAGAAAAAATTCTGAGGGAAAAATTCTTTTTGCTAGTGTACACACTGTCTGTGCTCTAAAGAACTGCTGGCATAATTATGCCAACGTAACTCAAGAAAAAAGTGGCAGTTTCTCATTTTAGTCTGTATTTATAACTGTAGGTTAGAGAGAGATTGAAAAGGCTATTAACACTTGTAGGTAAAAGGTACTGTTCTGTGTAATTTCTGCTTCTAAAATTATAAGAAATGCATACTGTAAGGACTGAGTTCAGTGGAGCTCATGAATGCAACTTCTTGTAAGACTTTCCACTCTGATTTCACATTTTTAATTAGTAAAACACAGACCAATTAAATTCCAACAATATGTATTTTATGTAACATTTGTATTTCGGACAAGGTTGAGGATTGTCACATACTTCAGCATTTTTCTGACCTTGAGCAACAAGCACAAATTGCCATTAGTGGACATCAGAAGTAAGAGTTGCTTTCAAAGCAGTCATTTTTTTCTTCCATATTATAATATTCCACATCAAGGAAAAAGGTAAAGAGTTTTAATCTGTGAGGGTTTTACTTGGTGTTAGTAACAGAGTGAGTAGGTTGGTAGCTCTGGTAGCACTCTGCAAGTTGTGAAAACGTACCTTGAAGAATTTGTAAAAGGACTAAACAAATATTGTAAGGTTGAAATTGTGTTGGAGTTTCAAAATTAAGCTAAAGCATTTAGACATTAAGATAATCATGATTCATTTAGTTTTCTTTCCTGAGATCAAGAGCAAAAGTCTGTAAATAAAGTGTTGGAAAACTCTGGTGTTGTTATATTTTTGATGTATTCTAAATCAGAAAATATTAAAATGACAATAACATTAAAAAATCTGTTTTGAAAAATTCATAGCCACATTAAAGAGATCAGATAAACTTTGAGGAAGAAGGCAAAGCCTTAGATGCTGCTTCAGACTACCTGTACAAAAATCATTGATAATGAAAAGCAATGTGACTTTGAATTTTCTCAGGACTTATCTGAAGGTAGCTTCAGGGATTCAAGTCTAGAACTACATCACTACTTTTCTCTATTTTCCAGGTCCTTAGAACTGTTGGAAATGTTTCCTGTTTCTCTGTAGATTTTCAAGTTGAGAATGCTTTTCCAGTTCACCAGTAGAGCGATCCATTTGGCAGGGTTTAGAGATTTACTATGCAGAAGTGAAAATACCAAAAATCCTAATAAGGACCATCTTGATTTAGGCAGTGGGAAACTCATGTTTGGATATTTCCCCATAAGTACCTTAGCCACCATGGCCAGAATTGTTCAGGCCTTTTGCTACCTCTTTAACATAATCAGGTATTCACCATTCTTAATTTTTACTTTCCAGCTCATGTCACATTTGCAGTTATTGAAATATGAAGTCAGATGCTCTGATCCTTTACTTATGTCAGGTCTGAGAAAGAAAAAATTCCAAAGACCATTAGTTCTTCCCTAGTCCCAGAGAACATACATGATTTAGATAAATGTTCCTGAAGTATTTTCATTGAGAATTTTGCCTATTACACAACCGATGTCTTCTGATGAGGGGAAAATAAAAATCTTTTGAAAAATAAAATTCCAAAAAGGGATCTACTTGGGCCTTTTCAATGTACTGATTTAGATGTCTCTAGTCCCTCATCTCTAAATTTGCACTGAAACTTGCTAGCACTTTTTATGCTCTGGTCCATAAATGAATAAGGTTTCTTTTTATTTTTTTCAAAAGTTCCACAGGGAATATTCATACAAGACTGATTATGTCATTTTAGTTTACTCTTTACAGAAGAATAAAATAAAAGCCCTGTTCATGCACATTCCTGCTACAGAATGTCTTCTTGAAAAGGGCAGGTTGTACAAGTAAACCACTCATGATTTTACGAGATCAAGGCTAAGTTGATTTTTTGAGTAGTTCTGGTTACACGACATTGTATAAAACTGTTTTATTTAACTGCATAATCGAAAACAGTATAAACAGTCTGTTGCTAGCAGCTTGCAAGTACCAAACCAAAACCAATAACTAATAAAACATGCAAGTACAAATAATTATAAAATACAAAAGTGTTAAACAATATTTCATCCCAAATCTTATCAAATACACATTAAAATTCAGTGCTTTATAGATGAAATAGCACAGTATCTTTAAAAACAGCAGCCTATGTCATAGGAAAGAACAGTAGAGAAATTTTTGCAAAACTTGGCAACTTAGGCAATGTGCATACAGCCAGACATGTAAAGGTTAATCTCCTCACAATGGATCTGATAGATACTACAGAAAACAGGCTGATGCACTTTATTCTGCTATGTCAAGGCTCTCACATAAAGGAGGAATTTTTTTAATAGGTAGAAGAAAAATAATTTGGTATGCAATTTCAGCTCAAAAGTTCATACTCACATAGATTTTACATGTTGTAGGGACAATGCAATGAACTAGTCTTACTTCTGACATCACCCTCAAGAGCTATACCTCCTAATTCCTGCACCAAAACAAATAACCTGTGGCATTAAAACATGTGCTTGAGAGAAATATCTGACCTCGATTTTAAAGTTCAGGTAGCATTTGCTATTTATTTATTAATTGCTGTTTATCACTATCACTATATTATTGTAGTGCTCAAATTGGCTACAGTCAACAACCATGATCCTAGACTCTCTAGCACTTGTCCCTATATTTCTGTCCCCAAAAGGCCATCCAGGTCAATTATCCCTCATAAGAAGATGACAGTCTTCAAAACCAGTACCTTTATCTTTTTCTTTCAGATGGAGCTTTTCTATATATGGTAATGATTTCTAGCTGCACAATGTTCAACCTAAGCCCCTTTGAAATTAATGTACATGTTGCGATTGGATTGATAGCCCAGGAATGTATTCCTGACAAAGAAAATTTATAAGAGGACGTGGTCTTCGTGGTCTTTTTCTTGAATCACTGATGTAGTTCTGCTTCTTCAAGGTCATTAGTAAATTTAGATTTGGAAAAGCAGAGGGCTATTGTTAAGGAGAACTAATCTTAATGTTCACCTGATTGGCTCATCTTCTTTACAGAGGTACACCTCAGAGAATTCACACAATGCAATGCATTTTCATTTCAGCTGTAAATAAAATAAAAGCTCTGTTATGATGAGCTTAAAAATCTTACCTTCTCCTCTAAAACATTAATTAACTATGTATATCACTGTCAAAGATCTATGACACTGCTATTGCCATAAAATCCTAACAGGGCTGTAATTCAGCAGTGAAGGCTTAATCTCTTAAGTATATGTTTAAATGCAATCCTATTAATCAAAGACTTAAAAGTGGTTTTATGTCCTATTGACATTGTCCATTTAAAACCTAGGCTATATAGGTTATAGCTCCCGTTGGAATACTTATATGTTCCATAGCATCTGGATATTTCATAACTTTCACCATTTTTCAAATTATACTCAAGTTATCTTCTGTGACAGCACTGTGAACACAGATGAGTGTCCATCTCAACAGCTTGTTTGTAGCTTCCCTCACAACTTCACAGCTATACTTGCCACCCAGGTATCTTAACCCTACAGGATATATATTTGCTTAGATTCAGACTGCGTGACTGAGCACCTGGTGTCTCTAAAGTTACATATTCTTTCTTCCTTTTCCTTGAGGATCAACAGTTTAGGGAGACTTCCAGCATGGCCACAGAAACTGGCCTTCCTTTCATCTCCTACAACCCTTTTGTTGGGTGCTCAATGAGTTCACTCCATTCTGCTCTACAAAAGCACACGCTTCACTAAGGAGAACATAAAGCTCAGCAGGGTGAAGGAAGGATGTTCAGTCCTACAGGTTAGTGTTACTGTAAGTTACCTATTGTGTGAGAGATGGGAAAGAGACACATTTTAGTTTTGTTGCAGTAATTCTATAAATTTTAATTTTATTATTACTTTTTATGTAGCTCAACTTGAATTGGAATGAGAAACTGTAGACAAGAAAACATCCTTTTCCTACACTGTTTCACTTAAACTTCTGCAGAATAGCAGTCTATTTTCTTATGAGTTAAATGAATGGGAGAGAAGAAAAAGACCTTAAATAACGTAGGAAGTACATTTAGTTTATTTTTAGGAGACCCTAAAGAAAGCAGAGAGTCAGCAACATTATTGTTTACTCTGGATTACATTTTGCTTATGTTCTGCAAGGAAAGACTCAACTAGAGTTTCCTGAATTAGATGGAGACAAACTCACCCGTCTGCCAGGTGCCCACTCAGACATTCTTTCCTGCTTCTGAAGAGAACAGGAGGAGAAAATAAAATGCAAAGGCTTAAGGGTTGAGATGAAGACAGGGAGATACCTAACTAATAACCATCATGGACAAAACAGATTCATCTTAATGAATACTAATCTAATTTAATGCAAATTGAAATAGAGCAGGACAGTGAGCAAGAAAGACAAAATCTGTAATGCCTTCTACCCATTTCCCGCTTCTCCCAGTCTCAGCTTTGTTCCTTCAATCCCAAATCCTCCACCTCTACCTCCCTCTCGAGTGGCACAGGGGGATGTTCAATGCGAGGCTGCACTCAGATCAGAACAGCTCCTGTCTGTCGCTCCTTCCTCCTCCCGCTCTCCCCCAGGCTCATAGGGCTGTTTCTCACACAGCCCCCCTCAGCCCCGGCTGATGGCCAGCGTTTTGCCCTTTCTTAGCCAGGCTGTTTCTGATGATGTAAGTATTATTCATCAGAGTCCTCTTTAATTTGAATCATGTCTATAAAATGGTGAGTCTTTCTTTGTTCCTTAGATTTTAACCTTTGCCTTGCATTGTCATGCACAGAGAAACCTATCTCAGAGTCCATTTGAACTCCAATCTTCAGTTGTTATTGTTTTATTAAAATAAATTGGAGCTAGTACTGAATTACTGGTTTAGCTATTGACTTTGTAGAGGACTAAGATTTCACTGTCAAACCTTATCAGTATTTAGAAGATATTACCTAGTCACATAGAAGAAAAAGTCCAATATTCATAGGTGGTGAGCCGACTCTTTCTAAGTAGAAAGTGCACTTATAATCCTGTTTTCTCATTATCAGACAGGCCTCAAATTGAATGAAGAGGACCTAAGCTCTGCTTTTGGTTCAGACACTGAAAGACACTGTCTGTAGAAGATTACATACTTCTATTTTTCTGTCTCTTTTCTGCCATGTCTATTTGGATGGGGACTTTATCTTATTCTGTATTTGAACAAAACCTCACAGACACACAGGTCTAAAAGACTTTTTGTTGCTACTGTAACAATAAATAGAAAGAATAAACAAAATGTATGTACAAACATAGCATTTCAAATATATAGACTAACACTGTATTTTGGAAATGAATTCAGGTTATAGCTTCATGAGAGATTAGGCAAGCCTAAATGTCAGTGCACCCTTTGCTCTGGCACATTTGCTTGTCTTGGCTCTCTGATGTTTCAGTTCACTTGCAAAGTCAGCAGGAAAAAAAAAAAAAACAAGAAAGAAATAGAATAGTTTCCTGCAAGCTCAGTAAGTTGAATTGATTCATTGGAAGACAAAATAAATGCAGGTGCTGCTACAGTAGGAGATGGAGGGAAGTGGGTAACTGTTGTAGCCCAATTTAAACCAGTTTATACTGCTTTAGAATTATTTCTGATTTACCAAGAAAAGTAAACAGTTTAGAATGATTAATGGAAAATTAATGTCAGGCATGTTAACATATCTTCTGTGTTTTTTAAAAAAAAAGTATGAATATTTGATAAGGAATATTTTCTGGAACAAAATTGTTGTGGAACATGGACTTCAGATTAATGAAAAATCTAGTTGAGTATTGACTTGTTTTTTAATGTTAGCAACCTAGAAAAATATAATTTTTGCATGGTTCTCCCTCACCTTTAAATCCTGATCACAAATAAGAGTTGACTGAAACTTTTTTCCCCTCTATCTTTTAAAGAAATAAAAGAAAAAAAAAACAACAGGAAATTATTTCATCTTATCACTTACTTTTAGTGGATAGCTACTTCTATAATAACAACAGCAGTAAAAAGACTAAGAAAAAGAAGGATTCACTATTGATGTGTATGAGGAACCTAGTGACACAGAACGTGGAAAAGACCAAGGTACTCTATGCCTTCTTGATTTTCTTTGTTTTGTTTTTTTCTTCCCTAAACTGGTAAAGACTGCTCCTAGATGAGTCAGCTGCTTGAGACTGCTAGCAAAATCTTTGGGAGTGAAATACTGACTATAGTAGAGAAAGATACATGTGAGGAGCACCTGAGCCACATAACATACAGAAGTCAATGGGCTGAGATGGGATGCATTCATGGGTACTGAGAGAGCTGACCAATACTTTATCATATGTGAAAGATCATACCAATCAGGGAACTTGCTGGTAACTGGGAAAAGACAAACATCACAGTCATATTCAGGAAAAGCAAAAGGGATGAACAAGGGAACTTCAGCCTAGTCAGGCTCACCTTGGTCCTTCAGGATGTGTTGGAGCAAATCCAAAGAAAGCCATTTTTAAATTCATTAATGACAAGACATCAGTCAGGACCAGCTATCAGGAATTTAGCAAGGATGAATAGTCTCTTTGCAAATTGTGATGAGAGGGCCTGTTGTGTGAAGAAGGAGAGAGCAGATTTTGTTTTCATTGACTCTAGCAAGCCTCCCAATCCCATCTGCCAATGTGTCATAGCAGCCAAATCAGTGAGATGTGGACTGTATAAGAGGACTGGTAGTGAATGGACATTTGAAAGGACGCCTGGCAGCTGGTCTTTTAGTGATACTTCTAAGGGACTGATCCTGGCACCAGAACTGTTGAATGACTTTATTAATAACGTGGAATATGAAATGTATCCTCAGAAAGTTCACAGTAAATACTGAATTGTGGGTCATGGTCAGTAGGGCAGAGGGCAGGGATGCTAGTGAGCTAGACAAGGTGGAAAGATGGGCTGACAGTGACTTCACTGAATTGAACAAAGGAAATGTAATTTCATACACCTAGGGTAGAATTATTCCACATAACAGTGCAACATGGGGGTTGACTGTATAAGAAACAGCTTTCTAGAGGAGAACTGAAGGGGCATGGTGAACAGCAAAATGAAGAGGACTCAGCAATGTGATCTGCAGAAAAGAAGGCTAACAGCATCCTGAGCTGCATTAGCAAGAGTGTAGCTTGCAGGCCCTGCAAAGGTGATCCTTCTCCTCTACTCATCATTTGTGCAACTGCATCTGGAGTGTCATGACCCTGCTTTGAGTGGGTGTTTGTACTAGATGGCTTCAGGGAGTTTCCTCCAATCTTAAGCATTCTGTAGTTCTAAAAATGCAATTTCATACACATCATACCTAATTATTAAGACCAATTACATGCTTACACTATGTTTTCAGGTTCCTAGATGATATGTCCTTTCTAGATACCCAGAGACTGGGAGAGTTGGATTCCCAATTAATGAGAGTACTACAATCCAGATAGCAAAAACAGTGCACAGGTATAATGCTATTGGTGTTTCCCTTCCAATATGAGTATTCAAGTAACACTAATCAGATTCTCCAAATTCTGTCCTTGGTGGCTATGTTTAAAATATGGAATGGATTCTGTAGATGCTGTTTCACTTCTCTTTGTTTGCAGCCCTGATAAGCAATTGTACTGGACACTCAAGGACATTCCATACTCTTTCTCTTTTCAAAATTGGCTGAGAGAGGAATTTTTATTTATCTTTCTATCAATAAGGAATTCTTGCTTATTCTTTATGTCCAGTGACAGCTTGTCAAGTATGTATATATCATTAATTTATAGCACACATTACTGCAGTCTTTGAGAGATCTTTTTGAGAGATTCTAAAATACCAACTGCAAAATTAGGAGCTGAATTTTTCATATTAATGAACCAGAGAATGACAATTACCTTTCTGTATAGATTTTTGAGATGCCACACACCTTTTGGTAATCTGATGCCTTTTGTGATTGAGAATGTACTGTTTCACACATTCCATAACACATGGTTTTGGATAAAATCTTCTATATCAAAAGCATAAATTGTAATTATTATTGTTTTTATTTAGATTACAATGTGCCAGTGAAAGATCTGCATAGTTCCCACAACAGGAGTGTGTTGCCTAAAGATTTAGTACTGAAAGAAACCTGCTCTTCACTGAATAGAACTGTGTAGTATATAGTACATATAAAAATGAAAAATCTATCTTTTGTTACAAAAAACTGAATCTACAGAGAATTACTGAAAAGTGGAGTCACAGCATAATGACATAAAAACATCCATGCTGACTTTTCCAAGATGAGACGTATCTTACAATTGTGATACATTAGTAAAAGATTAGCTAAATATGCCAATTATCTCTTCAGTGTAAAATTTTCCCCTCTTTCAGTATCACTAGGATGTTAGGAACTATTTTAAAAAATTGTTCTATTTTAGTCATGATAAGACAAAAATTAACATTAAAAAACCCCTGAGTTTGTTTTACAATAGCACCTTTCTCTTTTTAATTTCCACCATGTTATTTTTGCTTCAGATACTACGAGAATAATTATTATAAGTTCTGGGTAAATTCTGTCACAAGCAATTCCATTGTTTTCACTGGAACTGCTTGTAAGGGGTTTGATTAAATGTCTACAGAAAGTGAAAGGGATTTTTTTCCTTCTGATTTTAAGAGGGGCTAGACTATTTCCATTATTCTGTGCTTGTGTTCGTATATATAAAATATTCAGTGAAAATAACATGGGCTACTTTGTTGTTTTTCTTATCAAGAGAGCATATACTAAATGGAAATGGTAATTTTATTATTTTTATGTATTTATTTTAATGTGTTTGCTTTTATGCAGTTAGCAGTGACACCAAGAACAGTTCATATATCTAGTGTGATCTAATTTAGTTCGTATAAACTATTGATTTTAGTGAGGGAGGACAGTAACAATCCCAGTCTGATGAGACTTGTCTTGATTTGAGGCGACATTTCTGCATTAAATCGCAGGGCAGAAATGTCCATTTCTTCTACAGAAGGTTAAAAACTGCTACAATCAAAGCTCTCTGGAAGGTATTAAGTAAGAAAAAAAAGAGCAAAGAGATTGTATTAAACATAATAATGCATTTCTGTGTGGTTTTTTTTTTTATTAGAAATGTTCTCCTGTCTTGTTAAATTAGTATATTCCTACTGTAACTATCTCTACCTGCTACATAATTATATGTTTGACACTTTAAAAGGTGACAGTTTACATTTCTATTTGTTGCTGAGCTCTTCATTGTCATTTTAAAACTAGGGAATAACATTAGAATTGTTAGAATCTTCAAAAATATAATAACTTTATTTTCAGTATAACTGAAAGCCAAGGCTTTCAATGTATTTGGGGAAACCATTTCCTGTTAATTTCTGCTTATCCACAGTACATGAATTGCTTATACAGAACTACATAAGGGATTTCAATACCCTATTTCAATTAATTTCTAATTATAATTGGGAATCAGAACCCTTTGTATAGCTTTGATAACCCAATAGAAATGTTTGAAAGACTCCTATAAATGTTCAGAGAAGAACCCCAAGATTTCCAGTTCACATTAATACAAATACTTATGCTCTTTGAGTTAAAAATAGAACCACCTTTTTCATCATTTGCATCCAGTTTGGTGTTTAATTCAAAATCTCTAAATGAAATACAAGTGTTTCAAAACTTCAATGGAAGTTGGTTGCTAACTAGGAAAACAGTAATTTTGCTTCTTGATGGATGAGATCTTCACACTTTCTATTACCTGGTCTGATCCACACTCCATTCAGACGAAAAAAGGTAAAAGTGAAAGAGAGAGGAGGGACAGACGAGTATCTTTTTTTTTTTNTTTTTTTTTTTTTTTTTTTTTTTTTTTCCTCCTTCCAGCCCCAGCTCAACAAACAGCAATCCTTGTATTCCCAAAGTTAAGTTGTAACAGAAGAAGGAAGGAACTAACAGTAGGAAACTCTTAACAAGGTTAGATAAAATAAGTAATGTTGCAGCAAAAAGATGTAGGGAGGTTTTTCCAAATGGTAGCTCTATAGCATAAAGGATCTAATAATTATAAGGCTGCAGGCAGGGCCAGTGAGAAGGGGACAAAGGAAGTTGTTAAAGGAATGATAATAAAGTATATCTCTAAACTCTCAGGATTTAATGTGCTAGTGCCTTTGCTCTCTTTTATTTCATTATTTAAAATTATGCTCTGAGGTGATGTGCATGAGAAACACTGAAATAAAAATTGGAATGGTACATTAAAGAGAAAAAGGTTTTAAAGCACATTATGCTTTGGTGCCACATTAATAATATGCTTAGATATTTTAAATTGCATTCTATATGTTAGATTGGGAGTGTTCTATGAAACTAGCTCTCTGGCTTATGTAGCTATTTCCAAAAAGTTCCTAAGGTAGAATTTCTTTTTCCAGATAGATTCCCACTGACTGTCACTTTTACTGTCCAAACATACATACGAACAAAGTAAGCACACAGACAAATAAGCCTTTCTGTAATGGGAGGAGTTTCTTCATATCTGACAAACAGATGTAAATCTCCTGTAGGACTGAGGTAGGTTTATAATTCTATTTTAATGTTCATACTCACAGATAAAAGCTATCACCCATGCAGCAGGGGAGATACGATGTCTGACAGTACTAAGCTGCCTTTGCTATACAGTGCTGATGGCTGCCTTTTTGGCAGCCTGGGGCACTATGCATGATTAAAGCCAGAAAATTAAGCTAAACTAGACACTTTAAAAACAAATACACTTTGGAATAATGTTAACTCTACTTAGCACCTAGGTTTTCACTCGATCTCAATAGTCTTAAGCAGCTCCCTTTGTATGCAATTCAACCACGAGTTAATGTGTCAAGTTTAATATGCATCAAGCAATGCTCATTTGTAAATAAAAGGTTCATAATGCAGAGCAGCTTTTCATCTTGGACATGTAATCACCAGACTTCAAGCAGAACACACCAGAATATACATCTTGTTCTTGATCTCTAGGTCTGCCACAAGAAAAGGCTGTCATGAATTTTCATATTATTTTCTTCTCAGTCTCCTGGATTCCGAAGAAAGCTGGATATGTTGAACAGATGCTGAAAATGTGCAGTAAATCAAAAACTGTTGTCACTAGAAATTATATATGTAAGTTCCTTAGCTGGCTTAATAGACAGAAAAAAAGCTGGTGAGAAGGAATGCTTTTCCTTTTTTAATGTCTTTGCCTGTAGTAACCCCAATCCCATACTGAATTTAATAGGACTGTTTGCCTATTTAAGGTCACCGAAAGATGAAGAAATGACTAGGGAGAATCAGACATGCTTTGGCTTTTGAGTAATAGAATTTTCATTTTCAAAAAGGAAATATAGTAGGTATGTCCAGGTCAGAGCTTAGGAGTTAAATGTGGTATTTTAAGAAAGATTACATAGACATTTCACCTTAATGAAGTATTTATTGTCGAGCCATTGGTACACTGTAGAAAAGAACATTTCTATGCGTGGACTGTATGAAGTGAAATACTGTGTGTTGTCTTTGTATTGGTTTAGACCAATTGGTAAGAGATTGGTATATTGGTAAGAGAGTTAATATAAACATTTAATTTTAAACACATAATTAGTGTTTCATGTAAGTGTCATATAAATGTCACTGGTTTTTATATAGCTCTTTTCATTAGTAAACACTAAAGCCCACTTTGTGGATGAGGATATAGCGAATAAATTACCTACCCAAGCAATCTTGCATAAGTAACTTGGGTTAGAATTTATGTCAGATGAATTGCAGTCCAGTTAACTGCCTCCTTCTTAGAATGCTTTAATATTTTGTATTCTAGTACAACTTTAAAGATGTAGTTCAGCAGATAATGTAGTCTACACTATAAAAATGCAAAAAGAAGCATATTGATGCAAATAAAGAATCAAAGGGTTTAAGCATGGACATTTGGATAAGAAAGCACAATAGCAGTTAGGGTCCATTTCAAGCAGTTTGGAATTTCAGAAATTTATGTTTGAATCCTTGATCTGATTTGTTCGCCTGAAGTGAAACAGCTATAATAATGGAGCAGAAGACCTTCAAATAATTTTTAAGTACTTAGAACATTGTCCTTGATAGGAGGAAAGTGTCAAAAAAAGAGTTCTGAATAGATGTTTAAATCTTTTGAAGTATTTAGATGTGTAAACTTTTATGAATTTTTTGTAAAGGATTTGGTTGTAGAATCATTATTTTTGTTCTTCTTGTAATATTATGGGTGACAGGGCAATACATTTTTGCTCAGCTCATCAACAAAGAATGCTGGTGATCCTTTCAGAGGGAATGAGGTAACTTACTTCACAAAAGTACTATGTATCCATGGGCTACATGTAAAGATATGTAACAGTTTGCTGCATGACCAATATGGTAAGGTAAATTAAGAATTTAAATTTGTAAGAATTAACTCATTAACTAGTCTGAATAAGCTGTTCAGACCTTGTTTTCTGGAAGTTTAAAAAGTACTATTTCTACCCTAAATTCCAGTCTGGACGATATATTACTTTAATGGAGGTGGGAGAGGTCTAGGCATTATCACCTTCTTTTCATTATATTGTCTTTGCTTCTCTTGAACAGCTATGGAGACAATGATGAAAGACAAAGTACCAAGATGTCCCTTGATCTCACCAGTCAGTAAAGTCGATATATGAACAGTGTCAGCCATGCCAAATTATATTCTTAGTCTATGTTGTCAAGAGCAGACCAAGACAAAGCAACTGAAAACAATTCAGCAGGAGTAACATATTTGTGACAACCATTATTCCACCCTTACTCTTAGATGCTAATACTTTGGAACATGTCATGTTCATAAGGCCTAATTCCATGGATCTCTGCTTTAATCCCTAGGCATTAAACTGAGCCCAAAGAACAGTTAATTTTTGAGAAAATCTAACTTTTGGGGAAAGAAAATTCTAAAACTTTAAATATTTCTGATTTTTCAGAGAAAAAAATGGTGAAAGAAACCCTAAATGAAAATAAGACAGCTTTGTCTTTACCAAAGTAATTTCTTGACCAGTTTTAGGAGTGCTTAGTAAAATCTTATCATTATCTCTCTAAGTGCAGATTCAAATGACAAGGCAAATGCAATAAAATTATTTGTTTTACTAAAACCCTTTAAAAATATTAAGAAGGAAGATGTGAGGAAAGATGGGTATGTTCATTCAGTTTTGGCTGAAGAGGTTGATTGGGTTTTTTTCCTATAAATTCCTTACATAAAACTTCACAATGTATTATTAGGCTCTCCAGATCTCTGATGCGTATCCTTTCTTGTCTTCTATTTCAGAGATTAAAATTTTGTACAAAAGAAATGAGAGACCTTCCTCTGGCAGGAAGGATGGGCTGGAAGATTTCCGGAGTTACCTTCCATCCCCTACCATTCTATGATTCTACAATTCAATGATTACTGATCTGATCGGTCATATTTTCTTTCTTCATTCAATTTTTATGGCAAAATGCTGCAACGTACTTCTTTTTCTTGGACACTTCTCTGTCCTCTGAATTGTTTAAACTGACAGAAATAATTTCTTGGCAGCAGACACTAACAGCAGTTAAAATTTTATAACCTTTACTTCTAATTACAAATTGTGCCATGAAGGTAGCAATTGGAAAAAGTGTTTTCAAATTTATCCAATAAACTACATAGTGTTATTATCCCTCCAGAAGGAAATAATGGCATTCCCTGTTTATTATAATTGCAACTCATTAGAAAATTTGGATTTTTTTCAAACCCATTTGTACTTTGCTGTTTTGAGATACGAAAGCTCTTTCTAAAATAATTTTATCTATATTAATTTCACTAACTGAATTTACCACTTTTTTCTTTCTTTTTCTTTTCTTTCATTTTTCTTTTTTTCTTTTTTATGTGGTCAACTACTAATGCTTGCTTAATTAATTTCAGATCATCTGTTTTTTTTCCCCCCAGAGACAATTAACAGTTTGTTCATAGCAGCAGTATTAGAAACTGATAAATGACACAAACTATTTTAAAATAAAAGTTTTCTCTTATAAAAGTATGTAAAAATATTTTGTCAATTATTTCTGTGTTGCAGTACCATGAATAATTATAATAAATTTTCAATCATATTTATTTCTTTTACATGTGCTCTTTTCAGAAAGATGGGCAAGACACTAATACACATTGCTACTGATAAAACTGTGTATTTCTGTTGAAAACAGAATAGGAGAGTGGGGGAAGGCTTGGATTTTTTCCTACTCCAGTGCAGATTTCAGTATTTCCTTAAACTGATTGTAAGACCTAATGTTATTGACAGCTTTTCAAATTTTGGAACTACAGTAAAATCTGTAGTAAATTCACTCTTCAGTACATAATGAAGGACATGTCCAAGGAGATTGTGCTGGGATTAATTCCCAAAACTTAGCTTGCTGAATATTTTAATAATAATAGAAGAAGGCAATCTTCTTAAAAATGTGATACTCAAAGGAAAATCTAATATTACAACTTAGTTTCATAGTGTAGATTTTATTTTACTCTTGATTTAGTAGCACAAAAATACTTGTAATTTCATTCAGGATAATAAATTGTCTGTGCTTGTGGAAGAATGTGGGTAGTATATATGAGGAGAAGTATTCCTTGCACATCATCTGTGCCACCTTCTATCACTCAACATGCTGGACTGTGTTCCTCAAAGCTGCTGCCTGATGAATTGTTTCCAGTGTTTTGAAAGATTCTCAAATAAGCTATTAAAAAAATGGGATTTCAGTTCTGTTATAAAATACACCAAAAAAAAAATCCAAATCAGATAATAAATTTGCATAATTAGAATGTTGTTGAAGTTTTACATCACTTCTCATGTTAATTTGTTATGCAATGTTGAGGTGCTTTCTCACAGTGCTTCCTTTCCATGCTTACCTTAGCAATGTGTGAAATACATTTAGCTGTATCTCACACCTGGACCACAAATACGTGGTTGAAACATAGGATTGGTGAATGGCTATATACAGGCTGTGATAAAGTACAAGAAGGTCCTGTATATTGTGATATGCAGGAAGGCAGACAGTGATCTTTTTCCTCTACGAACTTTGAATCTACCAAACACTTTAAACAAGTATATACTAACACATTTTTGTTGTTCATCCATTTTGAGTAAGTCTTTAATTTGCAATACACTCAAAAAGTTTTTCTTGTCCCCTATTATTGTCCTAAATTATGACACAGCACTGTCATATGCATGGTCAGATCGTTGCATACCAGTAGTATAACTGACATACTTTAAGTGAATATTCACGGGACTGGTTTCCAACTTTAGATACAACAACTAAACAGATTGTTGCCTGATAGCTTTTCATTTTAAGCCTGGAATGAAAGACTATTTTAGCTTCTGATAATTTAGTGCACCTAAATTACTTAAGTGTTAGGAAAAGCTTTTACCATGAGCACGGTAACATGAAACCACTCATTTTTCTGCTCATCCAGTGAGATCCATTCTGCCACCAAACAAACAAACAAAACACAAACAACAAAACAAACAAACAAAACTAACCCCCCCCCCAAAAAAAACCCAAACAAACAAAGGAAGAAAAAGAGATAGAAAGAAGTGGGGTTCATTGTCTTTATAACAATAGGGGTTTTTTTCTTTAATCTTTTGGATTTGGCCTATATTCCACCTGAAGTGGTTTGAAAGGTGGAGGAGTCTTCAGACAGTTAAAATAAATCTTTTTGGAACTAATCCATGAATTTTTTGAAGTCAGTGATAGTTTTTCTCACTGACATCACTGATGCCAGATCAGATAACTATAAATTGAAACTGTGAGCGGACGCTCAGCCTCACTGAATTTCATCCTTTTTTTTTACTTTAATCAGTCTAGAATATTGCTCATTATGATTAATATCAAATCAAACTCCAGCAGCTTCTTATGGCCCGAAGTCCATGCGTACTAAACTAAGATCAAAGATATTAAGGATTGTGTACATTTATATATTACCACATTTCTAACGTGATCAGCTGTTTCGGACAAAAGTTTACAGGCAATCACAGGACATCAGGTAGGCATTCACATAAATGAAGTGTAAATGGCTGACTACAGGTTTTGGTCAATAGCAAAATGTTCAATAAGGTGACCTTTTAAATTAACCTGCTTTAAAGATTAAATCATTCTAAACAGACAGATAAAAAGAAGCTTATCAGTAAAAGGGAAGATGAAAATATAAACCATCAATCAAGTTTGATGACTACTAGATTTAAAAAAGGGTAATTTCCAAATACTGTATACAACCACTAAATCCTTTCGCTTTAATAGGAATAACTGCTCAATCAACAATACTCAGCTTCAACAGTTAAATTCTGTTCTGGCAGAATTTGGCCATCTTATTCATTGAGAAAATTTCATACTGAAGTAAGACATTGCAGATAGTTTTCTGGTATTCCTTTGACTTGTTTTAAAAATTTATTCTAAAAAATTAATTTAATAGTTTATTTGTACATGCTAGAAGAGGAATACAATGCAGCCAAAGGGTGCACAGCAATAACTCATAGAGTTTGTAGGAAAATAGACATCTATAATTACTTAGTCAACTAGTCACTCTAAACATATGCTGTTGACTCAGCTATCATTTAAAATAGCTCTCAAGTAAAAGCAAAATCCTAGAATTGCTGCACAAGTGAAAAAAAGTTCACAATGAAGAGTCAACTATGCAATATATTTTGTGGGATTTTATTCTGCAGTACCTCTGTATGTGTCAAGGCTCCATCTGTTGCAAATAAGGACTATCGAATCCTAAAATCTTTGGTGACATCTAAATTATCAGATGGAATTAAATTTAAATGCATATCTCTTTTTTTTTTGTCTCTTCTGATTTCACTTTTAACTGAAGCAGTGACTTACAGGTGAATAGTACAGGAAAACTTTCTGTTGCATTGGCTCTTTGCAAATCTTTGGTGTAGTGAGCCTTGTCTTTTAAGCACTGGGTTTTCATAAAATACATTTGCTTGTATAAAAAATTAGCCTTCTGAAATAGGCATTAATTTCATTTTACAGTAACCACAAAATATATTCATTATTCTTATATTAGGTGGCATGAATTCAGTGTATGTACGCACTAGCACATCTGCCAGCTTCCACCAGAAAAAGCAACAGAGAATCAGTCTAGTCACTCTACTTATTGGAATGAAGGTTCTCTTTTTCATATTTATCTCAGGTTTTAAATCCCTGAGACAGATTCTGACAGTGTTAAGACAACAAAGAGACTGCTTGGTCTTTCATCCACTGGAAAAAAAAAAAGAAAAAAAAAAAAGGAAGAGTAGACAATTTGTCAGGCTTTACATAAAACAGTGCTTTCTACTGATTGCTGTCCTCTAAACATGACAGTTCTTGTTGGTGTCCCGAATTAAACGCAGGAGATCAAGAAGAATTCATACATAACCTGATGTCTGTCTAGCAGTATTTCACAAGAAAGATCAACTGAAATTATAGAAAAATGTAACATAAATTGCTAGACTGTAGCTGGTTTTTTATTGGTTTTGTTTTTTTTTTTTACTTTTTAAGACAATAAAGACTGAAATTAAAGGTGATCTTTCCTGACTCTTTTCTGTTCTCAGTTATGTAGGCATTAGATGCAGCATTAAATGTCATGAGACAGAAACAGCACAAATGTAATTGTTCAGAAAGTATTTGTGACAGAATTATCACATGATTACTTGTCTATGCTAGCATCCACAACAATGTACTATCTAATGTCTGTGGTCTGTACATCCTTATTCATGAACATTTAGCACAGTGAAAAAAATTCAGATTATAATCTAGATTAAAAAAAACAAACAACCCAAAACCAACAACAACAAAAAACAGTGTGATATATTTTTGTTTTCCTTTTTTTTTTCCGCATGTCTTTTCCCTTTAACCTCATACTGTCCAACTTTTCTAGTGCAAAATCCTGGAAAAAGAGATGAAGAAATTAAAAATTTTGAAAAAGGGGAACTTTGAAGGTGAGAATTTGTCTTTTTAACACTGTTTACCCAATTAAAATTTGGTTAGAATAATATTTTTTTTGCTAAATGTATTAAGATTTTCTATTGTAAAAAGTTGTGCTAAACTTATTTTGAACTTTCTTCTACCTTTGACTGTCCAGAGAAAATCAGGTTATCTGTAAAGATGGCGCTTTTTTTTTATTAATTCCTTGCCTTGTCCTTTCATAAAGTGTGGTCAGGACTGTTAGAATTTATGTCCTAGTGACATTTCTCATCTCACAGTGAAGTTGTGAAGGCACATATGTGACCAATATTCAAAGCATTATGACACATGCTTTACTGGCCTCAAACTCAGTTTCTGCTTTTTGGTGGAAGTCTGGATGATAACCTTTAGGCCTTTGGTTTCACATATCTTCAGAGCTACATTCCTCCTTTTAGACTTGCTAAAATAAACTCATAGCACTAATGCAAGATTCAGCTGTAACTTTGCCTATGGGATGAACATATTACTCAGACTTTCTGTTCTTTACAGTCATCAAATGGATGATGTGTGAGTTTGAAAGGGTCTTTGATGCCAGATCTTCTCTATAATCCCACTTGTGTAAACTGCTTTGAGATTTCCAGATGGAAAGTGCTATAAAAGTTCTAAATGTTATTGCTGTTATTATTTATTATATATTAAGCTAGAGTAAACTGCCCATTATATTTTTATGTTTATGCTTGGAAAGGGTAATGTATAGATAACTCATGTTTAAAAATGTAGGTATTTGGAATATTTTTTCTGTGCCTTAACATCTATTTCCATTATTAAAGCCATGCGAGAGCTTTACATAGGCAGAAACAGAATGAAGATGGCAAATTCATTTCACTGTTGTATATATTGAATAAGGGATGCTTCTTAGCTCACCCTCTAGTTTTCAGACTTATCCAGATGTCTGTTATTTCTTTTGTACTTCCTTTGTGCCAGTCACTAATGGTGGACTTCACTCGACTGTGAGAAACTTAGTCATTTCATACACTTTATTACACTGAGCTGTCTCTATAAACATCTCAAGAGATAAAATTATAACTAATTTTTTCTCATTAGCAATGGCTTATAAACAGTTTATTGGTTCACCAATATTGAATCTGAATACATAATAGTTCATCTGTTTATGGAAGCAGAGGAAATAGCCTACATACTAATAAAGACACTCTGGACTATGAAAAGCAAGATGTATGCCAGTGAAAAAGCAAAAACCAAACCTGTACTGTATTTTCTTGCTTTTAAGCAGAACTCCTAAAGAATTAACTGAGAGGCTTAGCTTAAACATTGATGGTACAGTGAAACCCATACATGCTATTTGCTGTTTTCCTCTCCTCTGTCTTTAGTCTGTCATCGCCACATTTACCTCTAGTTTTAAATTCAATAACATGCAATAAAATTCAAGGATAATTGTAGAATATGTTAATTTATTTTAGAAAATAAGCCTTTACCTTCAATACATCTTCTGGCCAATAAAATAATATTAATTTTAATATTAGTTGCTGCAGTGTTATCAGACTACTAGATAATTGCAATTATGTAGTATTCAAAGGCTAACATTTCCTAAAATTATATGTGACCTTAGATTATATAAATAAACTATAGTCACTGCCAAGGATGACACATGTTACATAGGGGAGTGGTACTCTAAGAAAGTCCAACATTTTCAAGAAATAATGTGTTGCAAGGTGTTTCTCATAAAGGAATCCAAAGCACTAGGACGCATACAGAAACCTGACAGAAATTCTGATTTTAAGGGCTTAAAATTCAGACAGGTACCATATCAAAATTGATCAGAGAGTAAAAAAGGGTGTGAGGTTAGTCTCCTAAATTCAGAAGGATGCATCTAGGTTATGTTTTTCAAGACTTCAGATCCTAAGAAGGCAAAAGGAATAGGGTCTTGTTCACACGTTTGAGCTTTGCTTTCTTTGATGACTAAAACCCAATGTTATGGGATCTTTACTGATTGCAGGCAGAATTACTCAAGTGCAATTTTTAAATGACTTATATAATAGGACTATGAAATTGTTCCACACATGAATTGTTAAAACATTTGCAGTAAGTGCCAGAAATTATTTCATCTAGTACAATGCCATAGCTACTTTTTTAAATTTAGAAAAATATATGCAATTAAACTCTAATTACAGAAAAAAATGAATGTGCTAGTGCTATTAAAATACATAGAATGTATAAATCTGACCACAGTTCCTTTTGCTTTACTTGTCTGTGTCTTTAGTCTGAGTCTTTTTTTCCACATAAATTTTTCTCACATATATTTTAGGAAATTTATCTGGAGGAAAACATTTCCTATGCATCAGAATCATTTTATACCTGTCCCAAACTAGTTAAATTAATGCTTATTTTAAAATCAAATTAAATGTAACATCAGTAAAAGCTATATTAGTAGATTAGAATGTGGAAGTAGCAGTCCTGCTATCCAATCTCTTTTCTGTAGTGCCCAGCAATGGGACAAGGAGCAATGGGTATAAAGTTGAGCATAGAAGGTTCCGCCTCAACATGAGGAGGAACTTCTTTACTGTGAGTGTGACAGAGCACTGGATCAGGCTGCCAAGAGAAGTTGTGGAGTCATATTCTCTAGAGGCTTTCAAACCCCATCTGTATGTATTCCTGAGTGACATGCCCTAGGTGATGCTGCTTTGGCAGAGGGGTTGGACTTGATGATCCCTAGAGGTCCCTTCCAACCCCTAACGTTCTCTGATTCTGTGTTCAGTTAAACCAAGAACAAACTCACGCAGCATTACTTCCATCAGAAAGAAAAGTTACTCAAAATTCTGTCTTCATATGACTGAGAAGAGTTTAAGTGTTTATAAAAGAAAGAGGACAAACAGGACTGAAAAAGATAGAAGTGGACAAATTAATGTAGTGCAGACAGAAATTTAAACAGGAATGTCCCTTCACCTTCTCTTGCAATACTAGCCATTCAGGGAAATTGAAATGCAGCAACTTTACGACTAATAAAACGAAGTACATTGTCACACAAGTAGCTTTGGGAACTCATCGCCTCAAGGTATTGCTGAGTCCAAGAGATTATCAGGACTGAAAACGGGATTTAACATTTACACAGCAAGAATATACAAATGTACAATAGTAAAGAGTAAGTGTTTAACCCTGAACCAATTGAATTGAATGGGTTTCCTGTGTGAGATCCGGACTAGAAAGGAATGGATTTTGTAAAGGATAGAAAACCCCCTTACTGCACAGTATAAGAAAGACTTTAACAATCAGAGATTAGGATAATATTTTTCTGATAAGGAATCCTATAACTTCATGATAGAGGTTTCTCCTATCTCTTGTATTAGTTTCTGGGTGAATTAATCTTTGTGTGGTTTTCCTTAGAAGTAAGCCTAAAAGCTCTATCAAAATCCTCATCAAAAAAATGTAATAGTCAGTCTCGTGTATAATGAGCTAGCTCAGTTAATATTTAAGTATAGTTAGAAATAGTCACCAGTACCTGCTGAGAAAAAATTAAATGTGGGTTTTCTTTTATTTAAGAGAGTATTGTACAACAACTCAAATGCTATTAAGAGCAATTTATTTCAGAAATAAATTTCTCTGTATCTTGCCGGCAATATACTATATACCACATATATTTCTCTGGTTGCTATAGTAATTATTCACGTTTTTTATTTAGATAACAGAATTAATACTATATCTTCAGATGAAACCTTCACAGATGACCAGAGAATATTTTAAGGCTACCCTCAGCAGTCTCACCTGCTCTTTCATTGGAAAGCAAACTAATATTGGTGTACCAATAATTAGATATGGCAATATGGGTTTAATTTGAGAATACTTTAAATTGGCTTTGGTTTTGTTTCCATTGTGAATTATTGCCTTTATTATAGTTCCAATTCTCTTCAAATTTAACCTATATATAAAAAATAATTAAAAAAAAAAAAAAGAGAGAGAGAGAAACTGAAATAATCCTCGTAAATGAAAATAAACTGGATATTACTCTTTATGATGTCATGTTTTCTTGGCAGACTGGAGGTATGACATTAAAGCACAAGTATGTCCAAAATATGAATGAAAAAACAATTTCACAGCAGAATTTATTCCTCTGTATTCACCTGAAAATTAGTTTAAAAATAAATCTCTTTATTTTAAATTGCAACAAACTGGTTTGAGTGAGAACAGAACTCATTCTATTCAGTGATTTTACTTTTCATCTTAGTTTCTTCTAACTCACTGCACTGTCTGAAGTTAGCAGCATGTTTCTACAGACAGTGTTTACTTCTAGCAGTGATAATGCTCCATGTTTAGAGTTGCTACCAAGAACTGGCGTTTAGGCCAAGGTTTACTGATAAATCCTGTATGCCATGTTGTGGGGTGCAGAAAGTAAAAGGTTGCACATAACAGAAGGAGCAGCCAGGACAGGTGACCCTAAACTGACCAACGAGTGATTCCATCCCATATATGTCATATTCAGTATTAATCCGAGGCAAGTTCTCCCTGGGACAGCAATGTGCCCTTGTGGCCAGGAAGGCCAATGGTATCCTGGGCTGCATTTGGAGGAATGTATCCAGCAGATCAAGGGAGGTTCTGCTCCTCCTCTGCTCTGCCATAGTGAGACCTCACCTGGGATACTGCATCCAGTTCTGGTCTCCCCAGCTCAAGAGGAACAAGTTTCTACTTGTTAGAGTCCAACAGAGGGCTACGAGTCTCATTCCAGCACATCCATATTCCATATCCTTCCTGTAATAGGGGCTCCAGAACTGGACGCAGTACTCCAGGTGAGGTCTCATGAGAGTGGAGTAGAGGGGAGAATCACCTCCCTTGACCTGCTGGCCATGTTTCTCCAATAAACCATTCAAATCTGCTTTATAAATCTTAATTCTTAGTAGTATCAGTGTTTATTAAATTCAATATGAGGTGCAGCCATACATACTATGGATGCCTAGTGTACGTTTCTAACCCTTGAATTCTAGTCTTTACTCAAGGGTTTGACTCATTTGTGTCTTTTTTTTTTTTGGCATGACATTTTTTATGTGGTTCTCAGCCCTTTTATCAACTATTTTGACAAGTAAAAACAGGTCAGGATTTTTTATACTACCCACCTTCTAGACAGTCCCTAAATTTGAGTAATTGAAAGAAGGTAAGACTTTAGTCTGCCCTGGATTATTCAGAAGGGCATTTACAAGTTACAGGCAATCATGAGATTGGTGAAACCAAAGCATGGCTTAAAGATTTCATTCTCTTTCACTTTTTTAGGCTGTGTTGAGCACAAATTGAGTTCACTGGAGGCTTAGTCTGACTATAAATTGAAAGTACAATGCCATATTTATATTCACAATGTGACAATGTAGAAGATCTCACAAGACTTTGGATTTGAGATTCTCTAGATGTATTATATCTAACACAGTGTTTTATAGACAAAAAGTCATTATGGATCTTCACCCACATTTCACTGTCTGTGGTGAAATTTCACAATAAATATTTACAGACAAAATGCTGAAATGGAGATTAAGACCCATTGAATTCAAGTCTTTTACCTTGTTATTTTCTAGATAGAATTTATTTCATTTTTGTGTTTAAAACAACCATTCCACTTAAAGTGTTTAGGCAGAAGGAAAAGTCTCTTTAGTATTATGCTGTTTACGAGACAATGTCAAAGGAAAGAAACCTAAAAAGCAAGACAGAACCTTTGAAGGACTCTGTAATTTTCTTATAAATCCAGCCCTGACAGCAAGTGCAAAGCAGCATCACAGAAACAGCAGAACTTTACATTCTCCATGTATACTAAGGACTTTGACCTGAGGCGGTTCCCTGAGATCTGATATTTGTGCCTTCTCCTCCCTAAAAGAGTAATTTAGCTGTCTGCCTTGGTGCATTTCAGTTTGTCCAGTATGTCAAACATCAGCTAGTGATCCACTCTCTGCAACTAGAACATGTAATGTCTCATTGTCATTTATACTGAGGGCCTTTTATCTCACTATCATGTTGAATGTGATTATGAAAATGAGAATTTCTATAGATGCCAACATATATATTCATGGACACGAATATGGATGCACCTGTGTACACACTTGACACACTTGAATACTTTAACTGTAATACTTGCTGTATTTTAATCTTTTTATGATGTTAGATGCCACGTGCACACATACACAGAAACGGTGATTTACATCTATTTAAAGTGAAGACACCTTTAAGATCCTTTCTTTTATCTTAAAAAATATATTTGTAACTGTAGTCTTGATGAAAATATCTGTCTGTTTCTAGCTAAATTTATTCTTTCTATAAAAAGCTGTTTGTCTGATGTCTTATAGATGGGACATTTGAAAATAGAGAATACATAGGCTCAATAAACCAGACATACTTTTTCCACTGAGAGCTTCATCTTTGTCAGTGCAAACACAGATAGAAATCATCAGTAGAATACAAATATTTCTTTTCATTTGAGTTTCTGACAGGGTTCTCAAGTTCTCAGTTCAGATAAGCATCTACCAGGATTTTCCGAGAAACTTTTTGATAGCCCGCTTCCAGACCACTTTGAGTTTGTTATTGTTACCATTATTTGTTCCTTTGTTAGGAACATAAGGTAAATTCCTGAATCTTAGTGCATTGTTTTACTGAATTCACTGTTATATAAATTTTGCATCATATTTGGTCTGTTTATTTTACTGTTTTCTGTAGGACAGAAAGCTTTTCCTCTTGCTAAAACTAAAGCAAAGAACATATTATTAGCTGAAGCTGGAGATTTTAACAGGGCTTTCAACTTTTCATATATATATTCAACACTTTGGTTCCTGAAGGCTTTAATTTTAATTGATCTTTAATTTGAAAATGCTTCATTATTTTGAATGTTAGTAAGTATAGAGGGCCTCGTAAAGGGTAAAATTCAATATTGTTGTCCTTATTACAATATTAGCAAATATTTTCTGTTCTCTGATTTCTGTTCTCCTTGTGTATTATCTTATATTCTCGACTTGCAGTAATTTAATGGTTAGGGTGTTTGATGTTTCTTTTAACTATGGGGTAAAGGAGTTTATCTCCTTCTTCTTAATGTGTAAGAGATCCAGGGCTTAATCCAACAATCGTTACACAGTCTCTCTGATTTCACTGGATTTTGGAACATAGCTTAAGTGAGCTATACGTTCCTGATTCACTCAGGAAATTAGCCCCGAAATTCCACCCAAGACATGACCTCATCCTTATAATGAGGATGGGACAATTTGTTTCAGTAATGGGTATAATGGCAAAAAGCCAAGGAGGGCAGAAGTGAATCTTGTCTGTTATTTTTGTCAATGTAGGAATAATGTAAGCTTTGTACAACATACAAAGCATTGCCCAGGAGCTGTGTCTAAGTTGCTAAAGATGAACTCTGCTCTTTTCAATAGGCAGACAACTCTCACTAAGAATGGTGTGTAATCTGTGTGTCTCAATTTAAAATTTCTTCTAGACAATATTGTTATGTAGCATTTTTTTTCAGTGAACTCTCTCTAAAATTATTTCCCTTTAGCTGATTGAATGAGATGATTTTCTGTTACCACTTCAGTATTTTAATTCAGTTTCTCAATGAAAGCTTTTAAATTGTGAGTCCTTTCAGTCTGTGAGCACTTTGGAGCAAGCCTTGTTTTTCACAATTTATTTTTTGCACTATTCATTCAGTGCTCAGGACAGTATTCTTTATTAGGCCCGTGATATTTTGAAAGCTAAGTAATAGACCAAAAATTTATAAACAAAATATGGCTTGAGTAAGAATTGGGTACTTGCATACAATTCATCTGGAATCTTTCACCACATTCTGTGGTACCCAGGATAAACAAGACACAGACTTTCTCATTTATGGGTACTGATTACTGAAATAAACAATTGCAGTTAATTTTTGTTTTCACAAAATGTTTTGTATTCTTATTTTTTTTGTAATGGCCTTCATAGTTAGGAAAAATAGCTAAGTTTAACATTGGAAAACAAGAAACACAGGTTCAATTTTACTGTTGAAATTAATTCACATTTAATTTCCTTGAAATTAAATTTTATTTATATTAAATGGGAATCTTTAGGCTTAAAAGATGGAAGAGAGAAAAAAAGAAACAAAATCTTCACCATTCAGGGAGGGTGGACAGTGAGTCCCTTATTATAAGTAAAAGTGACATCAAGTTTTTCGTTTGGTTGGTTTTGGTTTGGTTTGTTGTTTTTGTGGTTGTTGGTTTGGGTTTGTTGTTTTGTTTTGTTTTGTAGGTTTTTTTTCCCCCTCATTTCTTTAGTCCATATATGTTCAGGTTAGGCCAGACTGAAACTCTCAAAATGCTAAGCTAATTAGGGTAATTCTGATAGTGTGTACACATGGCAACTGCTGGTATAAAATACTGTGTAAGTCAGCATGCCAAAAAGTAATTGGTGGCAATATTCCAGAAATAATTAAATTCACAGAATAGATGTTAATAAGGTTTTTACTCAGGAGTCCTTCTCTCATTCTCTATGTTAGCAACCCTAACAGCAGAACTTTCCCTCATGAATTAGTGGAGTAGACCAGATAAAACAATATAAATGGAACATATAAAGATTTCTATTAAATGATACCAAGCTTAAAGACATTCCCTAATGCCTTCGTCCATTTATTAGAGCATTTCAGGTACCCAAAGGATGTAGAGGTTTTGCTGAATAAGAAATACATTTGTGTATATGTTTACACATGCACATACATGTGTGAAAGAAAGCTGCTTTTCTCTCTATTAACACAGTCAGAGAAGGAATCCACATATTGAGGATACAATTATGTGCAAATAGCAGTAAATGATTGCTGAAGAATATGTATATATTCTCCAGCTACAGTGTAGGCAAAGAAGCCAGTCATATAATAGGGAGTGGTATGGAGTTTACATGAAGAGTATGGATTTTAGGAATTTTGGAAGTCCCCTGTAGTTCAGAGTTCTCCTATTCAGAATGAAAATTGCTCATTGGCATTTGTAATTCTGCCCCACATCCTCAAGATCATAATCACCTAACAAAGTCTTGAACTTTCTTTGCTTCAAACAAAGAAAAAGAGATGAAAATCCCAAATTTAAATATCTTCATTTGTTAAAGTGTTACAATATTCTGACTGCGTTATTCAAGAAGTACCTACAGGCTGAGTGAATTATTACATATGGTAGGTAGTACCAACAATACCATAGGTTTCATTCAGGTTTCTCTGATAAAATCTTTTACACTAACTATTGGTCCTCTGTAAACACTTTTTCTGTAAATCTTGAGTCTGTTCCTAGTGAAACTGTGCCAAAAGATATCTGTGAGGAACATGTCAGCAAGCACTTAGAAGTAATCTTCACATCTTTTCTCCAGTAATTCACTTTGCAGTACCCTTTCCTGTCAAACTGGAGATGAAAAAATTGCCCCCTCTGAGGTTCTGAGATTGATTTCTTTTACAAGCACTGTTGCAACTAGTTTACGTAAAATGAAATGTGTGTCACAAAAAATAAACTACACAGTGGCACTGAATAAAGGAACAAAGTGTTTCTTTATACTGATGGCAAGACTTTTTTGAGTAGGACAGAAATATCAAAAGAATGCTTTCTAATCTGTTGTTTAACATATTCTTGGCTGTTTGGCTGGCAATGTAAATAGTATGTTGTGTTATATACCTAAATGTTTTGAATTATTAAGGCTTAGTCTTAATTAATCTAAACATATCACAAAAAAAACAGCTATGCTGTGAGTCATTTAGGTATAACTATTCTTTATTTTCTTCTAGAAGATGTTTTGCATTGTAAGAAGAGCTACATGTCCCAATAAATCTTTTTAGACTGTTGCAAGAAATGGGGAAAGCTGAACAAAAAGTGTGAGCAAATTTACATATGCATACCTCTCTTTATGAGATCACTATTTTACTAATACTGTATAAAATCAATAGGGAAGGGAAAAATAATTGTGCACTAAATTATGCTTTGTTTGTAGCATTTGCTTTAGTCTGATTTTCATTTAAATGAACTTACCTTACATCTTTGTGGAAAGAAATATGAGGAAGAAGGATACTTCAGATTTACTTGAATCACTTGAAAATCTGACATGAGAATGAGACTCAGCCTGTATCTTCAATTTATACTACAACAGCTGTTCCACTTTGTATCACCATGTAGTGTATTGGGCTGTATTATTTGTTTGTTTACAATAGGATGTAAATGAAGCAGGGTATGTTTACATGCCCTTCTGATCTGTCTGTGCTGGAAAAAAAAAAAAAAAGAGAATAAAAACAATAACAGCATGAACTTGAGCATGGATTTCACAAATTAAAATCTTGATCACAACAATACTAACCTCTCAAGCTTGTCTTTCCCATGTTTTGACTACAATTCTGCCTGAATGTATTTAAAAAGAATGCAAAGTTAAAATAAATTACTTCATTTTGAAATTTTGATCAAACTTCATGTGTCTGAGAAAAGCTGTAGTCCTAGTATAGAACAAATTATTTTTAAGTTCTTTTGACAAGGTCTATGAAACATTCCTCTTGTGTTAGTGGTCTTTAAAGGAATTTGGTGAAGTGCTAGAATTGCACTACATATTGTAATATCAAATAAAGGTGGTTTCCTAACAAATTAAAAGATGTCAAAAGTTGCAGGACCTTCATGCATGTAAAATCCCTCCATAGATTTGGGTGCCCTAAGTTCTGGGCAAATGGAGACTGATTTCAATTAATTTTTAATAGAAAGGGATTCCTGTAATATCTGGTTCCTGTGCAGCTCATGTGTTTTCTGCTAGGGTTTTATTACAACCCTATCATCTACTAATAAGAATTCATCATATTTTTCTTACAGACTATATTAAAGAAACATTTAAGCCTTGAAGAAATTCAGTGACCTTTTCTATAGTCTAACTAATGGCAACTAGAGTGTGACCCTATGGATTGGCCTCAGTTTGTGGTTCTGACAGTGGTTTCCTTAGAGACCTCCTGCAGGTCGCTTCCTTGCCCTTTGTCATCAGTGGTGCTAATTTGATGTAGCTAATCCTTCATTTGTTTGGCTTTTATTACTAGTGTGTGAAAACCAAAAAATTTGGAGGCACTGTAACAAACTTGCACCATTTCTGCGATGTTTTGTTCATTTTGGCTACACCTTGCTGAAAAATTCAACTTCTCATAGAGGACTTCTTTAAGTCCTCTATTTTGGCTGACACATTTCTAGGGAAAAAAATAACTGGCTGAAACACATAGTTGTTCTGCATTCTGATTTGCTTCTGTGAAAGAACCCAAAATTCGGTAACAGAACAAGAGTCTGTTCTGTGGGTTATCTGACACAACTGGGAAATACTGCAAGTCTTCTGGGCAAACTCTTTTTCTGAGTTTTCAAAAAAAAGTTCTAGAACCTCTCTGAGTACTGGCCAATGCTAAATTAATATTAGCTTATCTTCTTTGTTGAAAAAAAAAAAAAAGAAAATGAATAGCCGCCTGAAGAAAGACTGCTTGATGACCAAAGTGGTTGATACTGGCTGACCCACAGTTGTATGTGCAAACTATTTTGCTTTACAAGTTCTTTGTATACTATCTTTCATTATTTGAAATGTAGAAATTCTGTGTTTGGTACCCTCACCTAACATCAGCAACAGGTGAGGACCTATGAAATTGGTCTGCAAATGACCCAACATCATTCTTGGCTTTTTTTAAAGGAGCGCTGATAATGAAGTTTGGTAACAATAAAGTTTTGCCTCATTCTTTTTATTCCAATTTGTAAACTTTTCTTCTCTATCATGCTATATACTCAATTAGTCTGATTCTCTCTTGGCTTACTCAGTCTTGAAAATATCATTTGAGTTTAATCAATTGAAATGAAATGAAAAATGTTAACTAATCTTTATTTCATAATATGTATCTTCCATTTTAAAAGAAAACATTCTGAAGTTACATGGGACAAATACCCTTCCAGACAAATTGCATGCATCACATACTATACCTTAAACTTAATTTTTTAATCTTAAGATAAGGTAAAATACAAACAGAAGACAGTCATTCCTATTTAAAAGCTTAGACCCTGGTATTAAAAGAATCTTCAACACCAGCTCTTGGTTCCTCTACAAAAAGCAAATCGTTATGAGCTGCTTTTTTACTGCAATATTTTCTGTTCATACTGGCAATTCCCTACATGTAAGTGAAGGAAAACAGTGTTCATGGTGAACAGTTTTCAGTCAGAGGCTAAGGACCAGCAGACAGTGCTATTGCAGATGCCTATCTTGCCCTCTTTTGTTTTCTTTTGTTTTGGTTTGTTTGGTTTTCTTCTTTCTTTTTTTTGATCAAAACAAGCCATAAGCTCTTAAATAATTACCTATTGTCAGACATGGTATGGTACTTTTCAAAAATTGTGAATGTTCTTTCTATACAAGGCTGTATCTCCAGTCATGTTATTTTCTTAAATATATATTATGGATTTCAGTCATATAAGCCACCTGATATTACATGATGCAAGGAATTTGCAGTATTTGCCTTGTCTGAACGGAGGGACAGTACTAAAGTAAGAATTAACAATGTGCTCCTGCAAAGACACAATACTCTGATTCCATATGGCCTGAACAGAGCATCTTGAAAGCGCTGTGATTGGAAGTGCTTAGTTAGACTCTCCCCAGGTAAATAAAGGTAAAAAACATCGTGTCCAAGCACACAGTGCAAGTATATACATAAGTAAAACAGAAGGGAAGTGTCTCAAGACAGGGGAATTAGTGCTTTAAAGAAATTATAGTTATTTGACAAATGTTGTAACTTATCAAAGGCACAAAGCTATTTGCAAGCTGGATCAGAATTTGTTAGTTATATCCAGTAAAAAAATGTGGAAGAAGGGGACAGAGACATAAGTATTAAAATATAGTAAAGGGTACAATAACTAAATTAAAAAAAANCTCACACTATAGAGAACACTGAACAATTTTCAATGACAGATTTTGGCCCACATATATTTGGCCTAGGTTTGAGTTCTTTAAACCAATAGAAAGATATATTTTATAATTCCCATACAAGTACTGGTTTCTGTGTGAACTATATAAAACCTGAAAAGTGGCTGAAGAAAAATGATTCTCCATCTCTGGTTTCTTCATCCCTTCAGTGTTACTTCAGTGATTGCCACAGACATTCAGGGAAACCTTGGCTTGAGGCATAGTGCAAGAGTGGTGCAGCNAGAGTCACTTTTCTTGACTGGTACCTGGGAAAAATATAAGCCTTTCCCTTTTGATATTTTATTTTCTGAACTAGTTTACTAACTGAACAGAGATCTGTCAGTGTCTCCATGAACAGGCTCTTGGTATCCAGATACAGAACTTGTGGCACATGAACTGGCTTTCTCTCAGGAATGTTGTATGAACTTTTTATTTTCTGCAAGATTAAATGAAAAATGGGAAGAAAAGAGAAAAGAAGAAAAGNGCAACACACGCCTGGTTTCCAGTTTTGATTGCACTCTAGGGACTATGAAACACAGGTTCTTAGTTAGCAACCTTGTACTACTCAGTTGATTGTGCCAAAAAAGGAGGAATCAGGAAGATATGAAATGGCCATGCAATTTGAAAAAAAGTAAACAAATTAAAACCAAACCAAACCAAACAAAATAAAAACCACACACCATTGTCGTGTATAAATGGTTTAATTTTATTTTCGGTTTGGTTTGGGGAGGAGGGCAGGGTATGTTCTGAAATACATAATCTTCCTAGAAAAAACACCGAGAAAAGAGGGCAGTTAGCACACAGGGTTTAAGCATATCAAAATTCCAACAACTGATAGGAGCAAGGGTTATTCGGTATAATGTAGGAATCAAGTTGTCTTACTGTTCACTTACAGACGATGCTGGACAGTCATCTGCTCTCTCTGTTTTAAAACTCACGAGTAATTTTTTTTAGCTTTAATTACTAAAGACATCTAGACTATTCCAGAGATATAAAGACAGTGATATCTAACACAGATCTGTAGCGTGTCATGATCACACTATAACTAATAGAAGTAGGGGCAAGAATGAAAAATTAGGGTCTGCTTCTCTGGACCCTGCTGAACCTCCTCGACTTGAGAAAAGTTTGTGAAGAAGTGCTTTGCATCTTCTAAGAAAATGCTGTAGATCATATATAAAGACATTGTGAGAAGGAATATTAACACAATTCTCTCCACTCCAAAAAAAAACCTGTTACATTTGTAAGTGTCCCAAAGAGTAAGATCTAGGTTGCGTCCACTGTCTAAGCCTATACCTACATGAGCAAATTTTGCCATTTTACACTTCCTATCCTATCTGTACCTACACGCTACATAGTGCAAATCTGGCTGTTATGCTGATATCTTTTCTTACTTGCTTCCAGTATAAAAAAAATATTTTCTGCATCCTGAGTTTTTGTGGGGTTTTAAGTCCACAATCCCTGATAGCTTTTTCTCACTATATCTTTAGTGTGACTCTTGTGCAGAAAGACCTTTCTTTGGGACAGAACTTGTGGGTACTCAGATCTCATGAAGGCCAATACTCTTAGCATTTCTGCATGCTTCAGTGTTTTTAGATGGGTGCCTTGTCAGGAAGATGACAGCTGGATGTATACAGAATCATCTTCAGTAAGGACATTTATTAGAGTCAGCTGGCAATCTGTTAGGCTAAGATATGCTTTTAAAAATGTGCTAAGTGCTGTGAAAAAATATTTTTATTGTTTGCACAGCTTGAATAATAAATTCATAAATATATGCAGTACTATTAACAGTTCTTTGAGTGGAAATCCTGGATAATATTTTAGCACATACCATTACACATTGGATACATTTTGTATCTTTAATGTTTCTGTTGAATGCAAAAGGGCAAGAATAAGGAATGAAGCTCAATCATTCCATGATAAACAAATATAGAAATATTCAACCTATTAGTCTGGTGACAAAAGCATTTTAAACATATTTTATTACCATAATAAAAGACCTTTGTAAAGCAACAAAGGGATTTATCATTATGCTAAAAAAGTTTTTTTGGCAAGTTAAGAATTATGAAAAATATTGAACAATATTTTCCTGGAATTAAATATATATATATATAAAAATCAGTGTGAGAAGGGTGCAAGCTGTTTATGCAGACTTTAATCCTCAAAGATTTTGCAATACTTCATTTTAGTCTCCATTTCTCCAGCATGTAGCTGTTAAAGATACGGGCTGTATTGTGTACTGCCCTAGATAAACATGTAGAGCCGAACAAATAGTGAATATTATCAGTTGTGTATTGTAAGTGATAGAGAGACTATGGGGCAAATTTATGCAATTACCTGCACCACTTTGTAGATGGGTGGTGTCCTAGGGCACTGACCACTATGCTTCTTTCAGTCCTCTGCTCCTTCTGCCCCAGGTCTTCTGTTTCCCTTCTAGTGATGGATTCTCCCTACTCCTCATTGCTCACTCACAGTTTTCTTTCTTCACTTTCTGACCTGAGTCTTTGAATGCCTGACAAAGACACTGATCAAGAATGGTGACGTGTTGTTAGAGGGGACAAAGTAAGGATGAAAGATGTCTACATTTCTATTTGCCCTCCATATTTGGTCCCTTATGGGGTTTAATTTACTGACAGGTAGAAGATCAAAGGTGTTTTTTACTTCCTTTTACTCTGGAAGTCTTGTGAAGCTACAGGAATTGCAGCCTCTTTGGTAATCCAAGTCACAGGGAGAGATGCTTGTAAGAGGAGTCCAAAGGTATGACTATTTTGGTAGGGCACAATTTAAGGAACTTACTACAGATTATGTCACTAAATCTGAAATTTTTACTTCTGAGAGTATTAGAAGAGTTTTTATGCCCCCTCTGTTACCTAACACAGAAATGTGTTCTGCATACAGAAATGATCTCCATGGATTTCACTACATGTTGGTATTGAAAAGTATCTTGGACAAAGGAACTGCATGCATTTTTTTCTAAAAACCCTGAGTATCTGCTACACTGTCCAGGACATTTGTCCATAGACTATCAGGGTCCCTGATGTAGGACTTGGGGAAGTTTCTGCTGCTTAGCAACATGAGCTAAAAAATCTTTCTCCCCCTTGCCTCTATGTCAACTGTGTTACCTTTAACTCTTTCTCAGCATGTACATGACCAGCTTATATGAGAGTGGTATACTTTATTTTAATGCAATATACCTGCATAGTTCTTTCTAGAAGAAGCAAAGAATCAAAGCACAGATTTTCAATAAGGCAAATATGAATTTGGTCTTGTTTATTACTATTCATAGTACCAACATTTAGCAGTGACTCCAAAGCTGTCTGAAGCTATATGCAAACCATACCTCTACATATTAAATAAAATAATAAATAGTAAATATGTATACTATAAATAAGAGAGAATTGTGGAATTAAATTATTCTAGTGCCTTAAGAAGTCCTTCTGACATTAAAAAGTGGTGGAATATTGGTCTCAGACTGACAAAAAAGTCTCTGACTATAAATGCATATTCTGCTACATTCACCAGAACATTTTTCTCCATCTTTCCTATGATTCTATTTGTTCCTTCTGATTTTGTACACAATGGCTGAACCACTTCAACTTTTTTACCCTTCCCTTCTCCTTCATGCATTGATACAGCTGCTTTTCTTCATTCAAAACAAGACAGAAAGATCAGAAGCCAAGGTGACTCTGACCTTCTGTGTCACACAAGTATCTTGCAATATTAAGTCCCTGAGGCAGTTCCAGATTTCCTTTTCTCAGCTCTTACATCATGGAGGTTTTAGCATATTTCTTTACCTTTGCCATTTATTAATAATTTACATCTCAGCCTCATCATAATCCTAATTTATACCATTGTTTTTTGCAGTGACTGATGTGTCTGCATTTGCCCCGTGATTAATCCTACCAACTAATATGTTTTTATTAGGTTTGGAAAAAATAGAAGCACTAGTTGTTTTATTTTTCTTTAGATGATAGTACATGCACCTAGTCAGGACATGACACTGTACAAGCAAAGAAAGTGTTGTTTCCATAACATTGAAGATGAAGGAGATAGTAAAACTGGTACTGAAACTCATGGTCACTGCAACTTTTAGGCACTCAGTGAAGAGGTAATCTCTGAATAGTCATTGAGTAGCAATTGATATGTGATTTTAAGTACAGCAGAAACCAGTATAGTGTTGCATCAGCACTTGATTTGTCCTTCTTGATTGTCATATTGTCATCCTTGTGCGTAACAGAGATAGTTTCATTCTGTAACTGAAAGGTTTGGTTGTGCCTACCTGGATTGCATTATGTGGAGCCACATTCAAGACTATAGCAACAAAAGACAAGTTCTGTCAAAAATCTCGAGCTGTACATCAGGGCTGCAACAGACATAGTAATACTTCCATTTAAACATACCTGTAATATACGCCCTTAAAACTAATTCATGACTGTGCAAAGAAAAGCCTCCCAGGCTGAAGGTCTTACTACCCCTGAAGTCACTCTGAATAGTTCCACTGAATCTGAACTGGGTCCTACAGGTGAGAGGCCTTTGTAAGTAACTATTGAAAATCGGAGGCATCCCTTCAGCTGTCTCGAACTGTGTATATTATTTCCTTTCTTTTCTTAATGGTCCTGGACTACTCCTGAATAGCATTCACTGAAAGCACACTAAAATTAAAAAAACAACAATACAACCCATCCCCCCGCCCCCCCTGCAAATAAAATTTAAAAAAATAAAAAAAAGTGAAGCTACAGCAATTCTCAAAAACTTGTTTATCAAATGTCAAACTGAGAGCAGTTATTGACCCAGGGGGATTACAGTTTATTCAGAGTGCCAAGTAATTATAGAAGTGGCTTTAGACCATCATTTACACTCACAGTATAGTCATGAATGACAATGTCAGCTAAAAAAAGGACAAATGAGAAAGAGCCCACAGTTTATAATATTCCTTAGAAGCATTGCACAGGGTGTAAATAAATGAGGATTGTCTGGTCTAGTAGCTGCTTGTTTCCACGGGAAAATTACCACTTGTTGTTTTCAGTGGCAGTTAACACTAATATGAGAAGACCTGAGCCAATAAACTAATGGTGAATATTGTTTTCTGTTTCCTGATTTTTCAGTTACATTACAGAAGGAGTAAATTACAGAAGAGACCTCTTAAGCAGAAAGCTTTTGTGCTCAGCAAATGTACTCATTTATCAGGAAATTGTGTAATAGAGTTTTGCAAAACTTACAACACACTTAAATTCGTACAAGTTACTCATTTACAGGTCAGGTATCAGTCCCCTTTGCATTTTTTCTACACAGAGCTTTCCAGATTAAATTCCAACACATACAAACTTGTCTGCTAGAAAGATGAGAACTCCTCAGGCTGGAAATACTTACTGGTCTCTGGTATCAGTGTGATCTCATTGCTTTATATAGATCTGCAAGCATCACTGAATACCCAACATAGAAACATTCAGTAGCAAACACCTTTCTAAAAACGTCCATGGTAGGACAAAACAATGGGGCTTTTGACATAACATACCAGCACTGCAAACAGGAAGACAAACAAATTCTTGGAGGTCATTAGGAGACAACTATCAATGTAGTCTTCCACTAGATAAGACTTGTCTAGACAAGACTGTTTTACAAAAATATTTCTAAGAACCCGTAATGATGAATTAACGGACACTAGCAGCTGTAAGATCAATGAACATAGGAGAAAGGAGCATAGGAACATGGACATTAACCCTCTCATTGCAGCTCAGACAGGGAGATTTCTGTTTATCAAGATAGATCGTCTGTTGAAGAAAATAACAAAGTAACCTGCTAGCTAAATAATCAAAATACAGCAAGAAGAGATAATTTCATGTGGAGCTAATTTTTCATGTTCCTTTTTTCTATTTATCCAAATGAAAAATAACTCGAGTAGCTCAGTTTAGGGAAAGGCCACACACAATTAAAGAAACAGTACAAATTTCACCTCCCTACTGCTTCAAATTAACATAATCTTAAACTTTGTGAAGCAAAGGCCTTTTTATATAACTGCTCTGGAAAACAGAAAACACCACTGTTCTTCTTTTTCTCTTTTTTTTTTTTTTTTCTCCTTCTCTATTGTTTAGGCTGTGGAAGATGGCCACCAACAGCAATGGAAGCACAAAACCAGAAAAAAAATTAAGGAAGGCATGATAGGAATCAGTGATCTGGTCAATGGGTACCTTCTTAGATGTATATTTACTACATTTATGACAATTAACCATTTCTGCAGGCATAGAAGGGTCTAAACACCTACCTGAAATTTTCAATCTGCAAACTTCTTGGCTACATCTTCATTTATGTGTGTATTGTGTGGACACACAAATATCTGCACACAATCACACTTGCATAATTGCCAAACTGTTCTGCATCATATATTCTACATTCTATATTCCAGCTATATATTTTGGTATTGGTACTAGAGGTTTCCTCTTGTGACATAGAAGATATTAATATATGTATATATTAATGTATGTCATGTATATGAATACATATATGTTGTGTTCACAGAAGTTATTAATAAATATTTACCAACCAAGAGCTATTGCATCTATTGAAAATAGAACTTTCTTTTTTTTTCCTCTTACAGCTTTTCTTGCTTTAGCTACTTATAACTAAATTGAACAAAAACTGTACAAAATCATTTTATAAATGAGAGGTTTTAGCTGCCTGCTGTTTGCAGATGGATGTGCTCTTTCTGATAATTTGCTGCCCTAATCCTCAGGATTTGAAAAATAGCATGATATTTCGAAATTAAACAAAACAAAACAAAACAAAAAAAACAAACCAAACCAATCAACCAACCAAAAAAACACACATACACACACACCCCCAAAAAAAAAAATCACACCGAAACACAAACCCTCAGACATTAATTCCTGTGAAGCTACTTTTTTTTTTTTGCCACACTTGGAATGCTGTGCTCAGTTTTGAACCCTTCTGGTCAAAAAAGACACTGAAAAATTTGACACAGTCCAGCAGACCATCAGCAAAGTCCTGAGAGTATTAGAAACTTGACATATGAAGAAAGGTGAAGGGTTCGAGTCTGTGAAAATAAGGGTCAGGTGGAGCTCATCACAGTTGTCCAATAACTGAAAGATAGTTAAAAAGAAGAAAGAGGTATGCTCTTCATGAGATTAGCTGACAACAGGAGAAAAGAAAATGGTCCCAGGTTGCTTCACAACAATTCCAGATTTCATATAAGAAAAAGTTATTCACAATGAGAACTGAGAATTAGGGTAGGTGCACAAAGTAATCTCTCTGATGCAAATATTTAAGACTGAATTGGGTAAGATACTGAAGGAGTTTTTGCTTTCAACAGAAGGTTGTGGCCGATGATGTCCAGAGATCCTTTCCAGCCTATATTTTTCCATGAACCACTGTTCCTTTGATTCCTTTATTATACCTGGATATGAAAATATTTAGAACATGGTCTTAAATCTATTAAACCTGCAGGTCAAAGGTTACAGTATTCTAGCTTGCTTCTTGGTCTGTAACAGGAAGCATGAACTCAACAGCATCACAAGCAAAACTACAGTCATCTGCAAGGAATTTTTCAGTGTCTAAGAAAAGGGACACATCAGTGGAAGCACTAATGAAAACTGGCATGTGAAATAACCAAGCATCTGCACTACAGTGATGGAAGGAAAAAAACTATAGGCTAATTTCCAGTATCTTCATGCAGCCAAAGTTTCCACAAAATCTCCTTCCATCCTCAAGCAAAGTAAAATATATAAAGAGGTATGTTGAAGCATTTAAAAAGAAGGGAAAGAGCAGGGAAATGTCAGAACAAAGGAGACGGAAAAGGATTGCAAAGTATGTATGGAGCTGAAATCCTGTTTCTGTTTTCAAGCTGATCATCACACACCTACATGCCTTCTTAATTGCAAACATAGGGTAGCAACAGCTATTGATGTCCAAACCAATATCCAAGAGTGCCTTGTGTGGTCAGTATTTATGAATAAATCTACACCTAGCTTACTGAATGTATTTCAGCCCTAATAACTATTTTCTGTTGTTGATATAGTTTTTATTTTTTAACTAGAAAAATGTCTATGACTGTAAAATATTACAATAATACAATGTGTGAATTTTGCCTAACTCCTATGTTTTATTTAAAAAGGGGAAATCAGGAGTCTTCATATACTTTAATCCAACATTGTTTCTATGGTTTCAAATGTTGCTCTGTACAATGAACTAAAGGAGATAAAATATCTTACAATAAGACAATTTGGGGAACTTGACAGTTGGTTACTACTAAAGCCTGGGTTCAATCCACCATCAATGATCATCTGATTTGTGCATCTTACCTCAGGGAATAATCATCGTTAAATGCAAATTTTACCATGACACACTAACAACAAATAAAGCATTGTAGCAGACTTTGAAATTACTGTTTCTACAGCTCAAGTATTCAATAATCATGTCATCTGTACTCCAAGATTTAGGTTAAAGCTCTTATATAGTCCCAACTTTGTTTATCTCATAGGAAAAGAAATAATAAAGCATTTCTGCTACAATCAAATTTTGGAAAACAGGTTAGGAAGCAAAATATCTGCATTACAGCATAATTCTGACACATCTGCCTTACAGAATGCTACAGTAAGAGTGATCCATGTGCTAACCTGATGGAAAAATACACATTAATGGACTTAGGATTTTACATCACCATTTGCAATGTTAACTTAAGCACATAAAAATATTTGAGAGTTGTGCCTCTTGTGGCTATTGCAGTATTAGACAAAATTCCCTAAATGACAAATAGCTAAAGTCTCAAATTCTCTTTTTTGGACCAGTGCAGGCTAGGATGGAAGTCCTTTACTTTCAACAAAGTTAAGGAAGAATAAAATTCTTCTCTTAGGGTATTTTTTTTTTCTTTAAGAAGAAAAGCAATAAAATCACAAAATGTAAGTCAACATTGTTTTCTCTTTGGAACAGGAGGGATAGGGCTATGTTCTAGAGCAGGCTGGTCTCTAAAATATTAAAGTATGTCTGTTTTCTGACAAGCACGGCTAATATCAACAAATCACCTTTTCTGCTAGGAACAGAGATAATCTCTGCAAATAAACTTCACGTCTGGACACAAACAATTTCATAATAGCAGCAAGCACAGGTCAACCTTTGAGGGCTTTTCTCTCAATTAAAAATTTGCCTAATTCCTATGGATTCCTATGAAGCCCAAGAAGGGCAACAGAGAACGTAATTCCAGAGATGTAAGTTTTGATGCAACTGTGATGGATATCCTACATTTCTGAAGAAGTCTACCTTTCGATTGGAAAGTTAATGCTGAAAAAAAAAATGCATGCTAATGGATCAGATTCTGTTGCGGAGTGTCTGATCACAGCTTCTTTCTCTATTAGCCTGTAGAAGAGCCTTGTTACAAACTTCAGGAATACAAGATATATTCTGTGCCATACTTTCATTTAAACAAAGCAAATGCCAGCAGAACAGTTGTACAGTTAATAAGAGTCTAATCACCACTTGTGTATTATATCTTTTGCATCTATGTGAATATTCTTTTAGTTCACTTGTACTATACCTGCCATATTTTACCTGGTATAGGACAGACATAAAATTAAACATATATTTCCCAATAGCTTGGCATACAAATCACACCTGCTGCTGAACTTTGACAGGTAGATCAATTATTCAGTGTCAAAGGCAAGCTACCTGTGGAAATCCTACTTTCTGATATGTTTCCACAGCAACATTGTAGTAGAAATTTCCCCTCAAAATGCCAAAGAGTTGGAGTGATCTTATGTTTCATTTAACATTGAGGAAGTGCTTATTTTCTTTGCCTTCTGAGGGCTGAATGTGATCATGCTTGCAGATAAAAATTGTGGGGTTTAAAGGTTCTATTTTCTTTGATTCCATGGCAAAGAGTGCTGTTACCAAATTAATTAAAACTCACCCATATATGCTGTCATAAATATACAAAGTTAACCAAAACTCTTAAAGCTTCAAGGACTGCACAGACGTTTTACAGTCAAGTATGACGCATTGTCAAGATTGACTGCAAATTCTTTTTTTTTTTCCCCTAATAACTGTCTCTTCCCAGCCTATCTTTAACCACAAAAGACTGGAAAAAGAAACACACAAATTGTTTTGTTTTAAGAAATGGTATTTATTGTTATACTATGTTTTACCTTGTCTTCTGCAATGTACAAACACAGAGAAGTAACAAATAGAGAAAGTCACTTCATTATGCGAGAATTGTTCTGAAAATAATAGTTCTTTTATAAAAGCTTTACTAAAGAACTGATCAGAATTGGTACAAATCTGCAACTTCAGAATGGTGAATAGTGATATATCACAGATAATAAATGTCTCATTGTTGCTCCAAAATACTTGCATTTGACCCAGTAACGTGTCTGAACAAGTTTTTGACATCTTTGTTGAAGTAGGCTCTTATTTGTTTGTTTGCTTTTCAGAATCATACAGTGGTTTGGAAAGAACATTAAAGATCATGTAGTTCCAACCCTCCTGCCATGGAAAGGGACACCTTCCACTAGACCAAGTTGGTTAAAGCCCCAAACAACCTGGTCTTGAACTCTTCCAGGATGGGGGCATCCACAGCTTCTCTGGGCAACCTGTTCTAATGACTCATTACCCTCACAGTAAAGAAGTTCTTCCTTACATCTAATCTAAATCTACCTTCTTTCAGTTTGAAACCATTACCTGTCTTATCCTATCACCACATTCCCTGTCCAGATTTCTTGTAATCCTTCTTTAGGTACTGGAAGACTGCTATAAGGTGTACTCAGAGCCTTCTCTATTCCAGGGTGAACAACCCCAACTCTCTCAGCCTGTCCTCCCAGCCCCCTGGTCATCTTTGTAGGTCTTCTCTGAACCTGCTCAAGCTTGTCTATGTCTTTCTTATGCTGGGGCCCCTAGACTTGAATACAGTACTCCGGGTGAAGTCTCACAAAAGTGGAGTGGAGAGGGAGAATCAGTACCCTCAACCTGCTGGCCACACTTCTTTTGATACAGCCAAGGATATGATTGGCTTTTTGGACTGCAAGCACATATTGCTGGCTCACATTCAGTTCTTCTCCTCAGGGTTGTTCTTAATTCACTCATCACCCAGTCTCTATTTGTGCTTGTGATTTCCTTGATACAGGTGCAGGATCTTACACTTGGACTTGTTGAACTTCATGTGGCCTCAAGTGAGGCCTCCTCCCAAACCTGTCCAGGTCTCTTTGGATGGCATCCCTTCTCTCCAGCTTGTTGACTACACCACATGTCTTGTTGTTGGCAGACTTGCTGAGAGTGCACTGAATTCCATTGTTCATGTCACCAACAAAGATGTTAAATAACACTGGTCTCAATACCTACACCTGAGGAGTGTCACTTGTCACTGGTCTCCATGTGAACATTGAGCAATCCAGCCATCAAACCCACACCTTTCCAGTTTAAAGACAAGGATGTCACGCGGGACAGTGCTGAATGCTTTGCACAATCCAGACAGATGACTTTTATCCACCAGTGTTGTAAACCCATCACAGAATCCCAACAAATTTGTCAGGCATGATTTGCCCTTAATGAATCCTTTTCCTTAAAAATGTTGGTATTGTCAGACCTGTTAGATTTGTACAAATGTCTCGAAGATACACATACAAATGTGAAATATTATCAAGTGAAGGATTGTTTTAGGGAGGATATTTCTTAAACAAAATAAAAATAAATTAATTGCAGCCATTCTGTGTCCACCATTCTGCCTCTGGCTGGAAAAAGACTGCACCAAAGACTTCAGAAATGTCAGAAGGTATTATCTATTTTTCTCTTTGTCTACCTGTATAATCAAGAAAATCATGGGTTCAGCAATCCTACAAGTTTTCATGTGTATTACAGAGGATGAAATCCTAGAGTCTGGAATTCTTTTCTCTATCTTTTGACTTTTTAAATCTTTGTGACTTTCAAGATTACTTTTAGTGATTTTTAAATGCAAGGACTAGAATAAACCTTAAGGATTTTTTTTTGAGAAATACAAATAAAGAAATTGCAGCAATTTTCTTCTTATACTCAAGAAAAGATGAACTTAACAGGTTTTCATATTGCCAGTTTTATTTTCTTTGTCTTACAGGAAATTATTTCCTTCTGTCTAGCCATATTCCTAATTGTTTGGTTTGTTTGTTTTTTTAATATCATAGCCACCAAATATGTGCTTTGACATACTCATATTCCCTTTTAATTATCTGCTTTCTCTGACTGCAGATAACTAATCCTGTTTTTCTTGGGCTTTTGTAAAAGACCTTTTAGAAATGGCATTTCGTTGCTAATGAATCAACAAAGAGAAAAATGTCTGAGGCTCTCAAAATACTGTGTCAAAACAATCTAACAGCACTGAAAAAAAAACAAACAACCTTATCAGATAATTATTAAATGCACGTTACAGTACAGCTAAAATGATGGTTTTGACTTGCCTTTTAGATAAGTTTTTCTAGTACTTAAGGGAAAAATCATGTCATCTATCTCTGATTCTGCACTCAAGACAGAAGCATGGATTAGGCATTCCTATATTTTTCACTATACAGACTGTTATCAGTGGGAAAATAATTCTTTATTTATAGTTCCATGCTATACATACAAAGCTACACCATGTAAGAAGAAGCTTCTTGAATACATTTTGGCCTTCTGCAGCACAGTGCAGGAATCCCAATCCCATAATGTTTTTTCCTTTTGGAAACAAAATCAGTCTTTCTTGTCCACAATTTTGCTCTCTTCTCTCAACTCCCCCAAAACCTCCATGACATTTAAAAACACTGATGTTTGTCTTTTTTAAAAATTGCCTTACTTACTGAACCCTCAGGACTTATGTCTTTTGATTTTTCTCCACACCAGGAGCTCTTGAACCTTACTAATGTTTTCTTTTAAAATAGGTGATCACTTGACTCCAAGAATTGTAATTTAGAAGGAGCTGTAGGCACTGTCCCTGTCTCATCAGTGGAGTGAAATCAGGGCAATGGCTCCCCATAGTGGGAGCCAAGGGATCCCTCTCCTCACCCCACTGCTCAGTAGGCAGCGAGTTCCACTTTCCACTCATTGGTAGGGAATGGGGCCTCAGACAATTGTCCCAGACTGCATTCTAGTGACTTTAATTTCTGGGGAATAAAAGAATTACACTGGAGTCAAAACATTAGGTAGGAACCAAGACTCTGTAAACAGAAAGATGGTCAGCATCTTCCCATCCTTGATTTGCAGGCACTCCTCAACCTCATTGTTTCCTTCTGCACAGTGGGAATGAACTAGTAAATGTCATCTTCTTTGTGGATGCATTTTACCAGACCTTTCTGTTCTCTGTTAGTGAAAGATCATATCACTATGGCATATCATATTATAATGTGCATATTTATCTGGTTTTCTTAGCAGAGGAATGGTGCATATGCTGGATATGTTTGGTTTTTTTAACTTCTCTTACAAAACCATTTAAAGAATAACAATAAATAATAACAATAGCAACAGCAATAAGAAGTACCTAGTTTCCAAATAACTCTTGCAAACATTACTGCAAATAGATAGCTCTATAAAAAGGTATTTCCTTTTTGACTTGAAAGTAGTAACCCAGCATTAAATAGAAAAGAGTATTGTAGAGGAAGAACAAATTTGATCCGAGAAAAGTGGGTTAAACAGCAGCTTCTACAAAAAATGTCATGACATTTTTTTTGTCCTAGGAGAAAGTTTTCACCTTAAAAGAATTCTGGAAATTTAGTATAGCTCAAAGAGATGTAAACTGCAGGTGGAATTTACAGGGATTTGGACATAAGGTGTTAGAAAGTCTGGCCATCTCAAAAAAGCATGCATTTATGTCACTAAATAATGCCTTGTGGACGAGGAATGCTCTTGTATGGCACTTAAAAGATTGTCTTCAACTTGCACTGAAGTCAATGGGTTATCGGAGAACTCAGAAGTTCATGAGATGTGAATTCTGTGAGGGGCTAGGTCCTTAAGAAACCCAAAAGTGGACCAAATAAGACAGCAGTTTACCCAACTCAGTCAGGGACTTCTCTTGGTGCCAGTTCTTATGATGGATCTCATTGCTCCCTTGCTGAGCTGCTCTCCACAAGCTCCTGAATGATGCAGATGATACTGAGGAATTGCTGGTGTAAAGCTAGATAAATCCCATAGAAAACTGTGGTGAGTAGTTGTTTTAATAACCCCATCTGAAGTATGTCATGCCTTAGCTAAATAGAGATGGGAAGGATTATCTGGATTATAAAGAGCAATTCTTTGCAACCACAGGCAACTACCTAATTTAATTCCTTTCACAGACCTTGTAAAGTCTATTTTAAAATGAATTGACATTTCTTTGGTGAATTTTTGGGGGTTGTGTGGAATAATTCTCAAAAACAACTAGTTGTAACAGAAATCCTTTCTAATTTTCATCCTAAATTTCNTTCTCCTCATACATGTCAATTCAGAAATATAAGCAAGAAAAAAAAAAAAAAAAGCTGGCAGGAAAGGCCTAGAAAAATATAGCACTAAAAAAACCTTTCTATTTCTCACTGATTTCATCTCATTATTTCCTGGTTTCCTTCAGAGTCAGTGCTCATGCTTTGTTTTTTATTGAATGAAGGCTAAAAATGTTGTGGTCCATTTTCCCCAGTGATAGATGGGGGTGGGGGGAATCACCTTTATTCCTTGACACGTGATTGCATTTTTATTTCTCAGTTTAGAAGTGGAAATAACTATTTTTTCCTTAAACATTTAAAAAATACTCAAAAAGTCAAACTGCTCTTTGACTTCTGCTTTGACATTAGATTGACATTTTCCATATCCAAATTCTTATTAACCAAACTGTCTCTTTTGAAAGAAACCTGAAACAAAACATCAAGGACCTACTGTAATCTTTTCAATCCAGATGTAATATAATATGTAATATGTATGCTTACATGCATGCTGCCTGTCTGAATGGAAGTTTGTGTATTCATTTAGTATATTATCTTCTGTGTTATAATCACTTATCTGTGTTAAGGCTTTGTAGCTGGTTTTCGGGTGTTGTTGGTTTTGTTTTTTTTGAGGACTTTGTAACTGTTAAAAGCATAACTAACAATCTCTATTCATACAACATAAGCTCATATTTTTGGCAAAAGGAGGTACTTGAGAGAGTGGGCTCCAGCTTTGTCTGTACGTTGCTGAACATACAGGGTGCATAGAAAGATGTATCCTCCTATATACTTTTTCATTCCCCTATGAGGAAAAAAAAACAACTTTCAAATTACCAGTTTAGCAGCCTGCTTGGTCTTTTTTAAACTTGACTTTCAAGGGACCAAGAAACAGAGGAATTCAGACTCATTCAGTTGGAATAGTTGATTAATAATTCCACTGATTTAGAAGTGAAGAATAATCCACTCAAAAGAAATGGGGTGAATTTGGAGATTCTTACCACCAAAAGAACAGGGAAGATGTGAATTCTTGACAGCTACAGTAATCCCTATTAACAATGGGGGAAACTGAATTTGTGTGAATGTAAATTAGCTTAATGTGTTGCAACAAATACTTGTAAATTTGAATAAACAGCTGTAATATGATTACCACACTCATTTTTCTTACTTACTGGAGGAATGAAAGCCTTTGTGTCAGTGGGACTCTGCAGGACAGACATTGCCAAACACCATTATTTGACTGAAAAAGGAGACAAAAATGCATATTTATTTGAGGCATTTCCCAGGTCAATTTTCATCTCCAACATACTCCCATTTTACACTGACCCCACTTTTGCTTTTCTTGCACTTTTCCTCTTTATATAGCAAAAAAGCTTTTAATTGTTAAAACATCCTTTGCAAGATCTAACACCTCCCTGATGGAGGGTTTTTTTTTGCTGAACCTGCTTTTTACAGACTTACAGACTCCCTGTTAATTCTTACTCTCTTTTTGAGACAATGACTTGTCTAGTTAGGTCCAGAATTCTGTCCTCAATATTTTTCTGTCTTCCTTGGAGTAAAATTGACAGATCATTGGAGAACAGTATCAATAATTATTCTTTTGAGGTTTGCCCAAATAAAAAGAATATTAGTTTTCAACTACTTTGTGTGTTTCTTTTTAATTTAATCAATATATCAATTATAATCAATTCAATTATAAACAATTCAGTTTTCCATAGCATCTTCATTAAGTTTCAGAAACACATTTGTTGCCACTACCTTTTGTTAGTAACAGAGAGACAAACTGATAAATGAAATAGTTGGTTCTCATTTCCAGCAGTACTAAGCTAGAAGCATTCATTCTCAGATCCCTTTAAGGACATGAACAGATTCCAGTGAAGGCACAATAGCCAGTGTTTATTTCAAATACCTTAGAAATTAGCTTTAGATTTTAGCCATATCTAAATGTCTGTAGAATGCAAGTGAACCTCAATGGTTCATTAAATCATATTCCTTGCATACAATTTGTGATATTTACAATCTTCAGGTATATATATTCACAGAAATATGTGATTACATAAAGGAAAGATGATAGCACCTTACAGTTATTGATGACTTAGAATAATTCTACAAACAAGTGATCTGAAACCTTTGATCAATACATTTAAATAAAAGGTGGTCTGTGTTATGTGCCAAAGTGACATAATAATTAATATCCCTAATAATAATCTAATTTGCTCCTCTGCTTGTCTCTACAACATTACAATGGAGTACTCAGTCTTCATAATGTTATCAAATTCTTTCACTTCTTTGCAAGAAAACTGAGTATTCTCACCATCTATCAAACAGGGCAATTGGAAAGCAAATAAAAATTACCTATTATGTAAAAGATAAAACCTTAACATTTACTTTATCTGAGAACTCTGCATTTAGAAAATACCAGTGAGCATGGAATTCTTGCAGCAGAGTATACTGACCATAAATTCTTATTCAGAACAAAAATTCAAATATTTGAAATTAAATATTTGGCACAGCCTTTGTCTCTACATTCTCCTTATAACATGAACACATGCATTTACCTCTTTGAAAAGTGATAACCTTTAATTTCCTTCAAGAGCATTCATTCAGACTTCACCAGTGGGCCAGGTGAACAACAGTAACAGGATCTATTCAGGAGAAGTTTACTCTGCCTCCCACAGACAGGCAAATAAATAAAAATATTAGTTTATTAAGTAGTAAATGTATACTAATAGCAAAATTTCTCATAAATATACAATTCTAATTAGTAAGCAGATGTACTCTACATCTGAGATTTGGTGTTTCTTGTGTCACATTTCATACATTTTTCCATGCAACATCACAAGTATATTGGTATAGTATATTTGGTATAGTGAATGCCTTTTCCAACAAACATTTGCAGTGCTGTTGATATGATTTTTCAGAAAAGCAATATAAATTTTGACCTTTTCAATTTCCTTATCTTGAAAATTATTTACTCACTTTATAATTTGAGCTATATATTTGCAATGGCAATACCCAAGGGTTACCAAAATATGCAAATACTTTTGCTCTCACCTAAGTTTTCCACATAGATGACCACTTGCTTAAAAAGGTCAGGTAGATAGTCAGACACTAACTGTCCCCTTCACCTTTGGTAACATAGTTCCTTCTGTAGATGCACTGGCTGTCTTTGTGTTTGTAACTTGGCCATGATCGTTTTAAGAACTACTTGGTAGGTTCTTTAGGAATTTGACCTTTGCAATAATTACTTGTGGAAAACAAAGCAAAAAAAAGTGTCAGATATAATTGTCTCCTTGGTTTAGTTTGGTTTCAGGTTTTTTGGTTTTTTTTTGCATAGTCCTTACATCTGTCTATTTCTTGCATTACCAGTCAAAAAGCTGTTCAAAACTTTGTAGCTATTTTTCTAATTTCTGGTATTTTTTTGCATAAAACACTTGATCACTATTTTTCTAATAATTTCTAATAATTATTATTAATTCAGTATGTTGCTTGCTAAGCATAAAGAATGATTAAAATTTCACAAGGCAGTGTTAGATGGTAATGGATTGTCTTAGAATCGTCTTTCCTCAGTCATATTATACTGGGGGAAAGGGTGCTACTGGGTATGCTACTGAATTTGGCCTGCAGAAGCATGTACATTTCTCTATTACACAATGGCCAAAACAGTGAGAGAAAATATTCCTCTGAAGCCAAATGGACGGGAAATATTACTGCAGAAGAGTATGAACTGGAGCCAACATAGGCTTGTTAATCTTCACAGAAGCCTCTGAATAACAAATAGATACGTAATTCTCTCTGACACTCATTCAAATAAAACAGTCACTTACTTTGAACTTACATTGTAAACCCTGTACATTCAATATCTGAGCTACGTAACGCACTTACTAAAATAAATAAATGAATAAATGAACAAATAAGAGTATTTGGATGGTTTGATTGGCTCCCTGTGGAGCTGCCACCCTTGCTTAATGAATCTAGACCATTTAATATTTCCAAACAGAAGAGTGAGAAATTGAAATGAAATAGAAATGGGGCCTAAGCCCAAATCACCCTGGCAGTAGCATGCTCACTAATTGGTTTTGTCATGTCAGAAAGTCACCACTTTTTTGTGTTACTCTTAAGCATTTTGAAAAAGTATGTTCATATAAAATATGCTTCACTTAGGAAAGTTTTCTTTTTCTGTTATGTGTCACTATTTGGACAAGAGAGGAATGCATGTGACTTTTGTCTTGACCAAAGTATTACCCTATTAGAAGCAATTCCTTTGTCACTGTGCTTTAAAAGGAGTACTTTTGTTTCCTATGAAACATTTAGCCCAGAGGTCAGTTATTCATTGTTGCCCAAATTAGATCTGTATTTCCACACTTACTGAAATAATTTTTGTTTTCTTTTTATCTGGCCTTACATCAAGCTTCAGTAACATGTATACATTAGGGGCTGAGCTCTGTGGGCTAAAATGCCCTCTATTACCAAAACTGTGAGAAATTTTTATATTTAGGAATTTATCCACACATGTATATTTTTAAGAATATATTTAATCTCAATTGCATTCATAGTCTTTGAAACACAGACCAATCCTCAATTTTTTTCTTTCTCTTTCTTAAAATCCATTCCTTGGGCTATGAAGTATTAAACCATTTTGTGCAAGGAAAACCTATTTTCCCTGTCAATTGCTGCCACTTGGGAGCCATTATGCACAAATGTATGGCAGAAAAAATGTTTATTTGAGATGAATTCCGACACCAAAGCACCTACTAAATGGAGTGAGCGGAGACACTCAAAATGTAGCTTAATTATTTACCTTCTTATCAGTTCAATGCTTAGCAGCTCATTTCTGAGATTAGTCTATCCCTAAATAACAGGAGAACACTGCATTCAAAAGCAGAGATAATGACTTGGACAACTACAACTACAACTGCAACTTTGCTTTAACTAAAGAGTTGAGAACTCTGGAGCAGGCAACTCTGAGCAGTCCAAGTAAATTTTGAGCCTGTTCATCACAGTAAACAATCTGTACAGGAATTTCCTGTACACAAAAAAAAGATAAAATATTGTAGCTTAACGTGATGTCATTCAAACAGGTAATAACAAGATAGACACAAGATCATATAGTCAAAGTTGTAGTCAAACTCAAGACATATAGAAACTTCACTCTTGCCAGAAAGGATTTGTCATGCATATGCTTTTGAGGGAAATTACTTTTCTTCTCATAGGAAGTTGTGAATTATTTGCTATTAAGAAGAAAAGCATTACATGAAGACAGGAAATTAGAGGAAAAGATCTGTGCTTTCATTGTGTTTGTCATAGAACAACTCACATTGGAAGGGACCTTGAAAGGTCATCTGGTCCAAGACTTTGTGGAAAGGGGATCCTAGATAAGATTATTTATCACCCTGTCTACTTGCATCTTAAAAACCTCCTGTGATGGGGACTCTATTATGTCACTGGGAAAGTTATTCCAGTGAATGATTTTTCTGACTGTAAAAACTTTATTTCATAGGTCCAGATGAAACCTTTTCCTGTGCAACTCTTATCCATTGCCCCATGTCTTGTTCATATGACACCTTATGAAGAGAGAACCTTCATCTGCTTTGTAGTCACCTTTTAAGTACCGGAATACAGTAACGAGGTCCCTATTGAGCCTTCTCTTCTTCAGGAAGAAAAGACCTATCTCCTTCACTCTTTCCTCACAGAGCATGTTCTTCAGACCTTTCATCGTCTTCACGGCCTTCATTTGTACCTTCGCAAGTCTGTCCACATTTTTTTTTAATTTTGGAGACCAGAACTGGACTCAGTACTGTGTTAAACTCATTTACTTAGTAGAGATCATTGTAATCTCTTTTCTTGTACTTTGAATCCCTCTGTGAACTTGAATTTGCACCATCCTTGTTCACTCTGATGACAAATTTGGTACTTTTCTTTCATTTTACATTCCTTGATTGAAGTAATTAGATTTCAGATCCCATTGGAATGATCACATTTTACCTCAGCTCAACCACCCAAGTGCTTCTCTGGCTTTTATTAATTATGCATGGGGTTTTTTTCATAGTTAGGAGATCTTTTAAAATACCCACAAAGCAGCTACTATATTGCTGTATGTGTACAAATAATCTAAAGCAGTCTGTAGCAATCACCAACAGCAATTGAATTGCTCTAGAATGAAGAAGACGTGGAAGTGTTTTGTCCTCTACTAAAATTTAGTTCTGTTTCTATTTCACAGCTAATAGTACATGCACTAGTGAATAACTGTATGTTTGTCTATTTGCACAAAGATGTGCATACATGTACACAGGCAAGTTGATACATGACAATCTCTTTTTCAGACATCTGCTATGATGATGCCTGACCCCAATATCTTTTGAAGTTCACTTCTGTTCAGGTAAGTGTTCAGTTTACTGAATGCACAACACATAGTCGGAACTTTCCATGCTTCTGGAGTCGGTAAAAGACAGCTGCAGATTTCTCAAGATCCCTTACAAGATGTTCAACACTTCCTGCTCTAGGGCCTTATTCCCTCCTGAGAAATGTATATGAAAAAGAACTGACCCTCTGTACACAATTCTTTCTTCTGCGAGGAAGCAGAAGAAAGGACCAACATCAGGGATGAAGTGCTCTTCAATGGGAAAATACATGTGCACAAAAACAAACCACCAATAATAGAGATCTGTTCAACATCTGTAACTTCCCTGCTCCCCACACCCTCAAATCTCACTGTGACTATATAGAAATCTTAATATTTTTCAGAGCCTTGTGCTTACTGCCAGAGACGTCCCTTCACACATTTCTAAGAGCAGGGATACAAGAGAGTCATTGTTATGCTATATTGTTATATGAGAGTCTTTATACTACTCTATTGAGTCCCCAGTAGTTCTACACACTACAAAGATATCCTGGGTGATCAGTGTTGAGAGCAGATTCATCTCTCTTGAATTAGGTAGGCAACCTGGAACTTTAAATTCATGACTTAGAATCATAGAATAATAGA
>VWZY01011199.1:265-15327 GCA_013399075.1 Chloroceryle aenea
CAGCTCTCCCAGCCTGGCTCCCAGCAGAGGGGTTCCAGCCCTCCCAGTACTGCTGGGGCTCCTCTGGCCCCACTCCAGCAGGGTCATCCCTAGGCAGGAAAGCAGAGAGGCACAGGACAGGAGGTTTCAGTGCCCATATGTGCATCTACCCATATTTTGCTGACTAGAAGAGGATCTGCAGGGCACCTTCCTAGAGCTGTTTCCTGCAAAGCTTAATGTGGTCTCTTCCATTTCCATCAATTTCCCCCTCCTCAGCCCCCAGTTTTTGCCCCTGTCACACTGTTAAGTGCAGAGCTATGGCTATATGTTATTGCTCTGTTTAGAATGCCATGTGTCAGCTTACAAGATTTTTAGTACCTGTGTGTTGCCTCTGGAAGGAAAGGTTATTTTGTCCTTTGGATGCGATCAATGAAAAATTCCTCCTTTCTGCTGTATTTACACTCTGGTCAGGATTGTTTTAGGAAGTGTTTTAATCGCCTTCATACATGGCATGGAATCCATTTAAGATAATCTCTCCGAGGTTACGTTGTTTATTGTGGGGTAAGAGTTTCAGTCCGGGCTGGGAAGTAGCAAACTATTACTTTTTTTTCCAACTGGTGAGTCCCTTTGCTGTGTCACTTAACGGCAACCTTATGGCCTTTCGTCAAGGGCTGCGAGCCTGGGGTGACTCTGCAAGCTGCAGGGGAAGTTGCTCCACATCAGCTGACTACTCACAGGAAACAGATCACAGCCCTTTCTTTGTCTGGGAGTAGAGTATCAGCCAGTTTGTGATAGCAGTCTAAAAGTGCTGCCTGTCTTTCACCCTGAGCTTATCACCATTAAATTTGGGGTGTTTCCATGACTGCTGGCAGCAGCAGTTTGTAGACATGGATTTGCTTGTAAATTAGAGAAGCAACCAAAAATTTTACTGTTGTCTTCCTGTAACAGTTTCTGTAGGACACAAGGTCTTGAATGTCTGTGCCATGAGATTAGGTCAGTGTCTGCCCCAATTAGTGATGACCTGTGTCAGTCCCTAAGAAGTGAATCTAAGATGACCCGTAGAATTTTCATCCTTAAAAGATGAAAACCAGTCTACTCTTCTGTACGAGTCAAGCTGAGATTTACAAGTTCGATGTGTAAATATCAACATTACCATTAGGTGTCACTTGAGGCCTGCTAATCTCAGCACTAGTTCGAGTCACTTATCTACACCTTATCCACAAAAAGAGAGGGAGAAGACAAGTTTCCAAGCCTTTAAGTTCATAGAGAGACACGACTGTTCACAGAAATGGTCAGCATATTTCTGTGGGACCAGAGTCAAATAGTCATCTGTGTCAGATGACAAGCAGCTGCTTCTAGAAATCATGCTTGACCAGAACTGAGGTAATTCAAACTTTCTCTCTTTGAAGAGCATCTTGTGTTGTCCATAATCCACACTGCAATTTGGTAACTTCTGTCACTTCAGCCAGCAGTGTCGGTGGGAAATGTTGGTCAGCTGGCCATAGATCTCGTCATCTCCACACTGGACATGACCAAAGTTGGTTACTTCTACACCGATTGCCTGGTGCCAATGGTTGGAAATAATCCATATGCAACAGCAGAAGAAAACTCTGTGGAGCTGAGTATCAATGCTGAAGGTGGGTATTGCATGCTGAATAGCTGCATGGAACATCACATTTTCTTTTCTTGTTGTTACATTTTACTATTATTCTTTTGGATAACCAGTTTGACATGTGGAACCAGTAAGAAATGTTGAATTTCAGCCATATTACAGTGCAGCCAAAACTCTGCAGTTTTAACCCAAAGCAACGTGAAGTGTGCACATACTAACAGTTAACTGCTGCAATGCTAGGGGCATTTCTGGTGTCAGAGGATATTTAGCCTCTCTTCTTCCATCCTTCCTTCCTCCCACCTCCCTCTGTTTGCCTTTTTCCTTATGTGATGTTTCTCCCTCGTCCCTTCAAATTCTTAGTTTCTTCCCCTATATTGATCACTGCATTTCATCTTTTTTTTTCTTTTTCTTTTCCCCTCTTAAATCATGGAAATCTCAGAATAATCTGTCATGCAAAGATGCATAAAAAGATTCTCTGAATCAGTACAGGAGGCAGATCTTCATATATTGTTCTTCATTCAATCCTTTGAATGTCTGACAAGTGAAATAAAGTCTAGTGAAGACAATGCAGAAAAATACATATTTCTGACACTGGATATTGTCAGGCTTTGACATATTAATTGATAACTGAAAGGTTTGCTATCCTGAAGCTTGTAAATTGCATTCATGTGCATAAACCCAGATCTCTTTCATGCTTTTTTCTTACAAAACTTTTTCTTCTTGTAGTGTATTCATTACCTTCAAAGAAACTGGTAGTTCTGCAGATCAGATCACCTTTTATAAAGGTAGGTATGAGGGCTTGTTCCAGTCTCTGATTATTCCTCCTGGGAGAGGAATGTCTGGGGTTTGTCTGTTCTTGGGTTTGTTTGTTTTTTACATTTCTGGGGATGTTCTTTTATTATAATAGCTTGATTTTTGGTGTCACTTAATTTGATTATTACATCAGAATAATTTATTAATTTACACTGCATTCCTTAAGTAATAAATGAAGAATTTAGAACTACTCATTAACTGGGCAGTGGCTGTAATTTAAGTTAAGCAGAATACCACACCAGTAAAAACCATACATGCTGCAGTGTTTAGCAGTTCAAAGAGTGGAAACATACTGTGCCATCCTTCTATCCCAGCTTACTCTACAGCTGTTTACCCTGCTGGCAGTGGCACACAAAGCAGGCACTGCTGTTGTTGTTAGCATGGTCCTAATGATCATTGTGATCATTCTGTGGGTAGTTTTGATTAAGTAAACAACCAAAGCCATCCTCTGCTTTTTTAAAAGTAATATCTCAAGCTGAACACTAAATGGATGTGAATGTTTAGCACTGATGTCAATTCTTATATATATCATTTATCATTTGGTATTGATGGCTTTGGGCTTTTTGTTTAAGGACAAAATATACTTTTCACTGTTTTTCTCTCTGTCTTTGCTTAAAGAACAAGTACAGGCCATTCTGTCAGGCACTGCTTTCTTGGGTGAAAAGCAGCAACTGTGCCAGAGTCCTTCTCCTGTCTAGCAGCCACGCGTACCAGCGCGATGACGAGCAACTGCTTGGGTATGTTCATGTCAATATTTCTGCTCTTCTTGACAAGCTGTCAAATTGCCCCTCTCCTGACTACTTTGGCAGGGTTCTTTTGCTTGCCTGTGTACATAGGTTATAAAATACTTAATAATCTATTAAAAAATCAAGTTCTACAGGATTAGGCTCTGAACTTTGTTAGTTACCAGGGTCCAAAGTACTGAGCAGATAGTAAGCTGTAAATAGATTGCACTGCTGGGCAGCAGAGCCACGGGTTTAACTGATTTATTTCTTGTGGCTGTAAGCCATGTCGGGGATGAGGTGCTAAGATTACACACAGGTTAGATTTTTAACAGTTAATTTGGGTGATTTAACACACACAACCCCTCAGCACCACCGAGTAACACCCTTACAGCAGGTTCACTAGAGAGGGAGGGTAGTGCATTCAGAAAATACTTGGACTTAACTCTGCATTTATTTGTAGTGTGAGCTCATTAAAAACGCTGTATCACGGTGCAGTCCAATTTACCCTAACAAGCTCTGCATTAAGCACCTCCTATCTGAAGGAAGAAAAAGCACATTTTATTTGTAAATCATTTTAGCAGCCAGGAGCAGTTCTCCTCTTTATGTACCTGGTACTTGCCAGTGCTTTGAACCTCTATAAAGAGGGTACCTTACTTCTATTTGTGGCAGAAAGCTGAGTAGTTTGTACTGTTTTGAGGCCACAGACTACTTCTCAACTCTGTTTTGAGGCAGAGGTCCTCAATGCTTGCAGCTTCTTCATGGCACAAGCAACAGCATCAGTTAGTGTGTTTTTAATGTCAGATTGAATGTATTGCTGATTTGTTTCTAGGTCACCACTACGCTACCTACTTACACCTGATCTTCAGAAAGCAGTTGGAGGCCTTATGCAGGAGCTAAACTGGAAAGAAATGGAAAAAGTAGCTGCTTACCCTGGAATAAATGATGCAGAAAAAGTTCTACATATTCCTGGAGGTGGCATCACAAAACTATTGTTTATTGAGAGGTGAGTCAGCACAGAGGTTATCACAAGTCTTGGGTAAAATGATCTTTTAAGCTGGTGTGTTATAGGAAAAGTTCCTCTTTTCATAGAAGAGGGTTTTATAGGAATAGAACTTCTTCCAGATAAAGCCCATAATCCCAGAACTTTACTAGGAAAAAAAATAATACAAATCTTAACATCTAAACAAAAGAAATGGGAATATTGTGAGTAAAGTAGTGATAGGCAGCCTGCAAAACTGCTGTTTGAAATGCACAGAAAGCTGAGGAGTGATTCTATCAAAGGATCTGTCTAAATCCCCCACCAGCACAGAAAGACAAACTGTAGAAGAGGCCCTGTGTAACTTCCATGACAAAGGGTTCCTGCCTCACAAAGCAAAGAACAAAAAGATTTTGAAGTTGGAAAATGCAACCAAGGAAGTTTGGACAGGGAAAAAAACAAAGTATATGTGCATACATTTTTCATTTTTTATTTTGTGGGGTTTTTTTACCAAGCTGCCTGCAGATTGTTGTTGCTCTTAATACATAAATACAGTCATTCAGGGTTTAGAAAAGCATGAGGAATGCCTGCTCTTCTTTGTTACAGCTGTTCCAAAGGCATCCAAATGGCAGTTCTTCTGAAATTCTGCTCCGAAGGGGACAACATCCCTGATGCCTTTGCTCTTGTTAACTATCTTAATGAATGGCTCCAGCTAATTAGAAGTGAAGTAAGTGCTGTTTGATTTAGAGTTCTTGCTTTCCTATTTTAGGTGCCATTTACATTTTTCTTCAGTCTGGAACATTAAAAATGTTACTCAGCTGAATTGTAGAAAAGTTACAAACACATGGGTTGGGTTGGGTTTGTTTTGGTCCTCAGTCATCAAGGATAGCCCAATTAAAGAGGTATTTTGATTAAAATCTTACAGGGAAGTTCCCCACTTGAAAAACTGAACCTAAACCCCATTCTCTTTGATAGGTGTGGGGGGAGAAATTGTGTAAAGTTTTGATCCAATCTTCCACTACTCTTCTCCAAAGCAGCCCACAATGACACTGACACTTGAAATGCATCATTACTATTTAACCCTTAATTAACAATTCCATTTCTGTTGCAGAGCAACAATTCCACGGATCCTTCTTCACAGTGGAAGATCCCAAGTTCTTGGCGCTTACTTTTTGGCAATGGTCTGCCACCTGCACTCTTCTGATGGCGTTTGAACTCCGGCAGCAGCCTCAGACATCCCTCCAGAGGGTGATTACATACTAACTGCCAAGCAACAGCAGCTTCCTTTGTTCTGTACATAAATTATTTAAGAAAAATTCCTTTCAGGTATGTGGGTAGCTAAAGAAACTAAGGTAACGTTCACAAATTGACCAAAGAAATATGTTTTGTACGATGGTTTATTGAATAACTTTGGTTCAATCTTTTTCTAATAAAATATTAAAAAAAAAAACAAACTTTTTCTTTGGTTAAGTGTTACTGCTCTGGAAAAGCTTCCAAGGGCTGCAGAGATGCTACAACTAAAGCTTTCTAGGGAGGTGAGCTGCCTTAGACTGACTGGAAGATGAATAGTGCTCTGAAATAGAAAGGAATTAGGACACTGCCTTGATAGCAGCCCCTCTGGTGTTGGTGCATTTTATCAGCTTAGCCTGAGACACCAGTTGTGTGATGCATAATTCATGCATTTACTGGTTTTAATGGTGCTTTCTGTGCTGTTAAGCTACATGTTCAGTTTTCAACTTTTGGAAGTGCCTGGTCACATCAGTTTATTTAAGAGGAATTCTAAATCTTTAATTTGGAAGTTGTAGCTTATGAATTAATAGACACAAGATATATACAGGGTATGTTTTTCAGTAGTTACTAAATAGACATATTGTTTTTGTGGTATTGTCATGCCAGTAGTGCAAACAGTGAGGAAAGGAACAGCAGCAATCCTGAAAAGAACTGCTAAAGGTGTAGGAATAAGGGTTAGTGGTCAGCTTTGCTTAAACTTGTACCTGTGGGTAAAGAAGAGAGTTCAGTGACCGTGACTGATCACCCAAACAGCTTTTTGCTTCCTGGTGAACTTAATAAATCTCTCTGCCATCTGCACCCTGGTGTCCTAGATGATGCTCAGTACTGCCAAGTTGTGGAGCACACGGTGCATTCTTAGGAGTTCATTTGCATAAAACCTTGGGGTTTGAATAACCTGCTGCATACAAATAGAATCCTAGAGTCAGAGTGGTTTTGGGTTGGAAGGGACCTTCAAGATTACGTCCCAACCCTCCTGCCATGGGCAGGGACACCTCCCACTAGGCCAGGCTGCACAAACCCAAACAGGCTTGCCTGAGCTGTTTGACATGCACAGATTTCTTCAAGATCCAAACTCTGTTGTGCAGATCTAAAATATACAGGGTGCTAAAAAAATCTGAAATGCCAAAGTCAACCTTTGTGGGCTTTATATGAGAAATTAAGAAAAATGGGAAGGGTAAAACCTTGCTTGGGCATCCACAGCAAGTTAATTGGGTAGGAAAAGTTGGTATCAATTGGTTGTGGTCAGGATGCAGTCTGATGCATGCCTGGTGGCACTGGGGAAGCTACAGTTCAGAAGGTAAAGGGGCAATCTCATGAAATAGCTTAGACATGGTAATACTTCTGCTATCGTTTGGACTAAACCAGTACTTGTGTCACAAACATCTTAGGATGCTTTTTTTTCTTTAAACAAAGATCAAGAGGGTTTTTTTACAAAACATTTTAAAAATGCAATTCTTTCACCATTGGCAACTAAAACAACATAACCATGAGTATTTAACACTCCCCTAAGTGTTTCCAAACACAGATACTGGTAGCCCCTTATGATTTGCGTGCTGCAAGGCCAGCAGGCAGCTGGCCAGACACCACACTGACCACCTGCTGGGGAGGGTAACAGGAACTGGGACCCAAGTGTGGGTTTCAGAGAGGACGCTGCCCTAGCACCTGCTGGTCCTTGGGTAGTTAATCGGAAGCAAATCTATTTGTGCACTGACTCAGAGAACACGTCCCACGTGAAGGCATCGGGTAAGCTCCTGTTTATATCAGGGCAAGACCCCTAAGAAAACGGAGCAGCATTTGAATGCATTTTAACCTCAAAGTGTCAGCACACAGTTAACCAGCAGCAGCTCAGGTGGCTTTCCTGCCCCCTTAAGATGTTCAGTAATGGCTTTGTACCAATATAATCTGAATTCTCAATGAATTTGTGAGAAAGGCAGTCAATGGAAAATACAAATTATATTAAGATTTGTTGCTCTTACTCTCTGCTGTTATTCATTGGACAGACTGACTGATGTGATTGCCTTTTGTTTTAAACATATTGTGCAAAAACATTTTGTGACACAAAAAATACATCAGATTCCCCAGAGTAGTGCTTCCTAAAACTCCCTGAAAGGAGTTCTCCCACAGAACAAGCAATAGGACAAGAGGAAATGGCCTCAAGCGGTTTAGGTGGGGAATTAAGATCAAATTCTTCCCCTGCAGGGTTGTCCAGGGCTGGCCCAGGCTGCCCAGAGCAGTGGTGGAGTCCCCATGACCCCTGGAGGGGTTTCCAAGCCGTGGTGCTGAGGGCCAGGGGTCAGTGGTGCCCTGGCAGTGCTGGGTTAGTGGCTGGACTCAATCATCTTAAAGGTCTCTTCCAACCAAAGCATTTCCATGATTCTGTGATTTCTGCTGAAGATGGAAAAAAAAAAAAAAAGGCAGCCAGCAAATCACAGCTTTTTTATTTGAAAATCTGCAAGTCTACCCTATCATGCTTCTAACCCATTTCTTTTAAGGCTGCAATTAAACACTCAAGTGTCCTTTCTCTCAGAAGCAACCTCTCCCCTTCCTTCACCTTTTAAAATACCTTTTGCCCATAGCAGCCAAGAACTGTGACCGTGTGTAGCAATAACAAAACAAGGGCACTTCTGCCCTGTGCACTGAGCACCTTCACCCCTCTACAGCTCCCAGGGTAGAACTAGTTGCATATTTGACAGTTACCTGCAACAGCAGCAGGGAAATAGCAAAGCAGGTGCACATTTCTAGCAGTTGCACACCTCAAGCTTCCTCGCCAGAGGACAAAGCTGAAGGTAAAAGGCAGGAGTGGCTGAAAGCTGAACCTGAAGACGTATCAAGTGGTATAAAGAGGCCCTGTTCCTGTACTTGACAACAACAAGGTTTAGTGCAGTGGTTGTCTCGGACCTTGATCCCTCCTGAAAAACACTCCTGGTCTCAGGAGCTGCACCAACTTGAAGGTGAAAGCTGAATCAAGTCGGGATGTTGTTCTCTCCCCCAGCACAGGTCAGGAACAATACTGATCATCTAAAGCAATTAAAATACTAAGACAAACCAGACTCTGGAGACTTGGCCTATTTCAAGGCAGTGTCAAGCACAGATTTAGCTCAAGTCATGTCATTGAGTACTCCCCTGATTCAGCTTCACCTTCAAGTTAAACACAATTTGGAATACAGCTGCTCTGGTGAATGACAAGTTCAGACTTCAGGCTGCTGCTTATTTTAGCAAAAATAGCCTCGGTTGGCCTAGATGATTCCCCCTTCCCCTCCTCCCATGCTTTACTAGCAGCAACTGTAGCCTTTGTACAAAAACTTGTTACAAAAACACTCAAAGTATAAATTCCATATAAAGCCCCACTGCATACCAGCTGAGACAGAGTAAATAGAGGGGTCGGGTGAATCAAGGTTTATCTGAAACTGCCAGAGAACTCCAGCGAGTGCAGAATTTAGACCAGGTCTGTCACAGAAGGTGCAGGGCTGGGAACCCTGCTGAGTCCATCAGAACTCCTTCCAGTTTACCCCCATCCAGCCCAGCTGCTCAGAGTGTCAGGGAGAAGGCTGACTGGAGAGGAGAAGTGAAATATCATAGGTACAACACACTGTGATGGCACAATCCAACCCCCCTTGCCTTCAAGACACCACCGACCTTGTTTGTTTTGCACCTGGCCCCCTGCCCTGTGAATTATATTGTCAGATTTCCCCTCCTCCTCCCTTTAAAGCACCACCAACACAACACTTCCCCTGCACAGAAGTGACTCCCGACATCTTTATAGCAAACATCAGAACAATCAAATTAACACGTGCAAGACTTCCTCCTAGCTCAGGCTCCAATCCTTAGCATTAATGAGAGCAGTTCCATAACGCACATTCCCATCACTTTGCCATTGTCCAGTTCAGACAGGGTGTCAGGAAACCTTAGAGCAAAACATTTCTCCTTCCACCAGACGGGCTCGGAGCATTTCTCCCTCACACAAGGCGCACACAACAGCATCTTGTCAATTTAAAAAAATATTTAATGCTGCCAAGAAGTATAAAAATACAATAAGAATGGCAGTACAAAACAAAATATTTCCTAATTTATTTTCTTTTACATCTTTCTACATTAATACAGGCATTATAAAAAAAAACACAAGATGGCAAATTAGTTTGTTTTGCAAAGTAGGCCGCTGCTGGTGGTCTTCATCCCCTCGGCGCGGTTTACGCTGTAAACAGATAACTGAGGTCCTCTTGGTACTTAACAGACCTCACTTTTTGTTCCCGAAGAGGGAGGGGTTCATGTCTCGCTTTGCATGGCAATAATTTGCAGTTTATAGCTGCAGAATATTCGCAAGTCTCGAAGGCTTAGGTGTCAGTCAGTCTGGGCCTGCGACATACAACGCAAAAGAAAGTCACCGATTCAGTACACAGTACGGAACACCAAAAAAAAAGAGAAAAAAAAGAAATGATCAGAACAGACAGCGGGTTTGCAACTGACTGGAACCACCAAACAGCTTCTCATGCAACCCCCGTAGCAACTACCCACTACCATCTGCCTGTAGCAAGCACCCTCGGGAAGCCGTGGCTTTTTCCGAGGTTATTTCCAGCCTAAGGCAGGCACTTGCTGGAGAGCTTCAGGCAGAGGTCTCAGTCCAGCAGACCACTCGACTCTGTGTTTGACCCCAAGCACTGCAGAAAGCTGCCTGCGCCTCAGGGGGCTACAGGCGGCCGCGTCTCACCCACTACCGCCACCTCTCCTGGCTCCGAGGCCAGTGCTGGTGTGGGAATAAAGGGTTTCTAGGCACAGTGAGGAAAACATCTCAGCATTGGACATTTTGTTCTTAGGGAAGGGAAGGTTCTATGTGAGGAACAAGGAAAAAGACCTTGGTACTTAAAAGGTGCTACAAGTGAAACTCTTGTGAATTCTGCAAGCACTACGCTGATGGATACAACAGCTTTCTTTGATCACATTAAAAAGAATTCTTCCAAGTATTTGTCCTTCCAATTTAAATAAAGACTCAGACAGAAATACAAGTTTGAACACATTTATTTTTTGTACATAAAAACGAAAGACTGACCTAAAACTTTGGGGAAAAACATAAAAGCCCAGGAAGACTAAGTGTGTGTTACGGCAGCTTGGCAAATGTAATCCTCTGACTTTAGCCACTTGGGCAGGCAGAAAACTTCCTCTTTTGTCACTGTTAGACCTGAGTCGCTCGAGGACTGCACAAGAAACTAAATTATCTGTAATGCCAAACAGCGAGCTAAATAATCCAATTAACATCCAGTAAAGTTAAAGCTGGCCAGGCTTTTTTTAATCGCCCGCAGAACCCCGTCCCACGGACACGCACGGACACTCTTCCCTTGTCAGTGGGACATCAGCCCATGGCAGGAAACCATTTTACTCAGGGTTGAACAAAAGAAGCTCAAGTTTCACTTGCAACATCTTACTTCCAGAAATTAAATTTGTAACCTTTTTTTTTCCCCCCCAAAAAAATTAATTGGTTTACTTCATACATTTCAAGAAAAAATAGAGCTGTTCTGTCCCTCTGAGTGGGCTGTTCCTGCACCAGGAACGTGAACAGAAACCTGCAGGGCTAATTCCAAATGCACATGCACCTTGCAAGGGAGGGTCCGAATGCTGTTAGTGGCTTTTTAAAATCAAAAGGTGCCTCACAGAGGCCTTCACCCGAGAGTCAGGTGCTGTTGGATCAGATTCAGGGAAGCCCACTGGGCACCGAACATTTTGCCTGATGTGTTGCCAGAGCTGAGGGGAAAACCCGGCACCGTGACGCTCCGAACCGAGCGTGACCGCATTGTAGAAGCGGCACAGGACCAGCCAGCAGCTTGCCAGAAACCAGGGGGAAAGGCAGGAGAGGGGTCAGAAGACAGGTCCTTCGGTTCTACTCTTTGAGCATTTCCTACGACAGAGGTCACCACGATTGACAGTTGTTCATTTTGGCCCCTGTTTCTTCTTCTTCAACACCCAAGCTGTGCAAAACTGCCGCAAGTTTAAGTCCTACAGAATAACAAAGCACTTGGTTTGCAGCGGGGAGAACAAGCCTCCCCCAGGCTTTGGTTTTTAAGGATTACTGAGGAACCAGCCAGAAGAGTTTGATGCAAACGATCTCCTGCAACATACTAAGGAATCTCAGGTTTAAATTTCCCTTCCTATGCCCAGCTGTCCTGGACAATTCACTGTACAGAACGGATTTGTCCGAGACTTGGATTGGTTCACAGTACTTCAATCATGAACAGGTAAGCCCCACAGGATGGAACCAAGCCATGTTTTTACAGACTGCCCGTGGAATGTGCGAGTCCTGCTTTACTGCACCAAGAAGGGAGAGATGCTGCAGGATGGTGCCTCCCACCCTGCCCACCCAGAAGAGGAATTGTCTGCTAAGGAGCAAGAGACCAAAAGCAGCCAGAATTTAGAAGATGGAATCAGGGAAAGAAAGAAAGTCCCAAGTGAGAAACTGACAAGCCACAGCTAGGGCCCAGCGTCTGTAGGATGCTGGTGGCCCCAGAAATCCTCATGCAGACAGAAAGCCAACACATGGCCCTGTGAAGGTTTTGCCTGCACTTTCTCCCCTAGCTGCTTTTACTCACTTAGAATAAAATCTGGAATATTTCTTTCATAAAAGCATTTAATTACATTCCATGTCTTTTTCCATAACCTAAAATCTTTTCTAAGGCACATACACTTCCACCTACAAACCATTATACCCAACACCAAAAACCTCACCTTCCCCATTTAAAGAAAAGAACCTTTTGTCACCTAAATTACTACAGTTGTAAAAGTGATGAAATAACTTAAAACACATAAGCTGCCTGCAGATCCTGTGTCCCAGCAGCGAGTCCTTCTGCTCTCAGAGCTGCACGGTTGTTGGGGAACACCCGAGGACAAGCTGTCCTGTTTTACTGACGCACGGCTTCCCAAATTCAGAACTGTATGAAACTACAGCTTCTTTTCCTTATCTGCCCCCCCCCAGTGTTTGTTTACTGTATAAACAGCGTGGTCCAAAATAGTATTAGCTATTGTGAAATGAGGATTTCAAAGAGTCAGCTCGGCTCGGCTTCGCGTAGCACGTGTCGGACGACGTGGGCCCCGTGCCTGGTATGTTACTACGAAGCTTGAATGTACTGGAAACCTTTCAAGTTAATTCCTTTGGATAAGGAGCAAAACAATGGGCTAGCTCTTTTGGTATTTTTCAGCAGTGAATCCAAGCAGTGCATTAAAGGAAGGACAAAAGGAAGAAAAATGGATTTCAAAAGGAAAAAAAGAACCCCCTCCAAACCCCCTACCCAACAGAAACCAGCGAAGCTGGGAAAATGGAGGGGGAAAGCACAACTCGTCTGAAGCTACCCAACAAGACACTGCTCAAATAAACAAACTCCAGGTTTCTAAGCACACTCCAACACTACAAATCATCAGGTCTCAACCTGAGTGACAGCAAGCTCCAAAGAGCCACGTACGACCTCTGCACTCGGAGCTGAAAGGCCCAAAAGGGCTTTGTGTTGAATTAGTGTTCAGAGCGTCACCGCCCAGCGAACGGGAAGGGATTTTCAAGTGACTGCAGCACAGGCATCCCCAAAACAATCAGCCATCGAGTGTTTTCAGTCGTGCCTCCAATACAATGCTGGGGAGCCTGAAAAGCAGCTCTAGACTTTGTGAAGTTACGGAAGCGGCTCAAAGCTGAACAGGGGGTACAGGAAAACACTGCCAACCGATCTCGTGTCTATGAAACCACCCCTGGAAGTCCAACTGCCATTTCCTTTGATGTGCTTTCTAAACCTGTTACTGAGGAGTGAGTTTTCTTCTTGCTAGCAATTAAAATCTATAGACACAGAAAGCATTAGGTTTCACATTTAATGGAATGTCAGAACTTTAACAATGTTGCCCTTCAAACAGTAGCTGAAGTCTGAATACATTAACCAACAGTACGCTTTGCAGGGGGGCTAAACTCTCCAAAGCCTGAAAAAATATCCAATTTCCAAGCCTGACTTAAATAATATAAACAAAAAAAAAGGAGAAAAAAAAGATAGAAATAATAAATAAGGAATGCAAATTAACAGAGTAGAAACTGGGAAGTGCTTCATCAGACCCCTAGCTGCTCATGTCACAAATTGGAGAGTCAAAATACGGGGAATGGTTGCACTCTTCTTTTTCATGCACAAATGAGAATTACATTTAGTTTCAAAATCAAATTCTTTCTTTTTTTTTCTTTTTTTTGGTCAGAAATTTATACAAACTGAGCTTTTTAAAAGGTACAGTGAACTACAAAAAGATTAAATATGCAATTATAAAATATATTTATCCTAGGTCATAAGAATATAAAATGTTTATGTTCATGTCACTAGTACATTACACGTTACACACATTGAAGGATAATTTCTTTGCATTAATAACGTAAATGATACAACACTGTTTATTGCTTGTGTCAGGCATGTCAAGTGAAGTCCAGCCAGCCTTCAGTAGCTAAACCCCTGTGGTTCAGGGTTTGCTGAAGAGCTGGTAGAACACCCTTTAAAAAAAAAAAGTGTATCAACAGTTGCAGCAAGTTTGTACCTGCTCATATAAACAAAAAACCATCAACTCTGTTGGGGGGCAGCAGTTCAGTTTTGTAAGTACCTGCAGTGGAAAGTCCTGAGATGTTGAGATGGGATCAAGTTTACATCACTTCTCTAGTGGAGGTAACAGTCTGGACCCATTCCAGGTGGAAGGAGTTTCCTGCTTAAAGTCACACCCCTTTAACTGGCAGCAAAAGGAGCTGCGAGAGCAGACAGGCTGACTGGTTACTTACAGGGAATGTTCTTGAAAATACATTTTCCAGCAAGAATAAATGCCAACTAAAACCAGTGTACCAAACCCAATCTTAGTGAGAATAGGTTTCCAATATAACCACCTTTTTCTTTTTCTTTCAGTCTCATTTAGCTTCTGCTTCATCTGCTGCAGCTTCTGCGCCGTGTTGGCTTTTCTGTCGTCTCGCAGTCGTTTTCGGACAGTACTGGAAAAAGAACAAACAAAAACCCAACATTAATCTTCAACTGTAGATAAGGGAAAAAGGTTTTTCATACATGAAAACCTCTTCCCAACACACTCCCAAGAGTAAATGCACCAGCGCCATACGGCAGCAGTATAGAAATCTAACCCAAGCAATCTTTATTCTGCTGTAAACACCTTGATGTGGACAGTTTGAGGTCAGTGAAGCCCCATGAAGTAAGTGAACACCAGATGTAAAGATGCAAGTGGTGCTACGTGTTCAACAAGGGACAGAATCAGCCTCATTATCTGACCTTAGACTTCCACCTCCGCCAGTGCCCCGTTCGGTGGCTGAGGTTTTTTGCATGGAAGCTGCCCCTGCAGCAGTGGCAGGCACCACGTGCAGACCTTCACAGGATTGCAGCGTGTGCCCCCTCTGCAGAGCTGGTGCTGCTCTATTAGCTATCAGCCCTGACCTCCTCACGTCTGCAGGCAGATTAATGCTGCTCCTCTTCGGCTGTAAACCGAATCTTCATCAAGGACACGGGCTCAGAAACCCTCGTGTGTTCTCACCCTAGCAGGGCCACCCGCAATTGTTGGCTCCACGGGTATCCTCCCCATCTCTACAGAAGTGTAGCTCTGCCACAGATTTGATTGCTCAATCCCTAGCACATAAACACCACGCTCACACCTCCTGCTTGTGAGTCTCAAATATCAT
>VWZY01011199.1:42064-56412 GCA_013399075.1 Chloroceryle aenea
CCGACTGATTCAGCCCCCCCGACTGATTCAGCCCCGCCTTCTGACCGTCGTCTGCGGTGTGGTGGCCGTACCCCACCGTGCGCCCTCAGAGTGCCCCGTCACCGGGCTGTACACGCGTGCAGGGTCTGAGTGTGGTATCTACAGCCCCCGTGATAACCAACTGGGCGGTCCTGCACGTGGCTGCACCACCGGAACAGGGTGCCCAGAGAGGTGGTCGCTGCCCCATCCCTGGCACCATTGCAGGGGAGGTGGCCGGGGCTCTGAGCAACCTGCTGTGGTTCCAGATGTCCCTACTCCCTGCAGGGGTTTGGACCAGATGAGCTTTAAGGGTCCTTTCCCACCCAAACCTTGCAATGAATCATGATTCCCTGAGTGCAGTCACCAAAGCAGAGCTGGGTGGTGGTGCAGAGCTGCGCCTCGGGTGTTTCTTAAGAGCAACTTCGGGCGTGTGACATGAGGAGGAAAGGCCATCAGCATGAGCTGCTCACACTGTCAGTGTGCCACTGCTGTTCTGTCAGTAAGCTGCTGCCGAGGTAAGGTGCTGGCCACCATAAAGCAGTGCAGTGTGAAGGCCACAGTAGCCAGGGACAATGTTGGGTACCAGCATTGCCCACGTCACACCTTAATGCCAGCAGTTGTGTGCTGTGGAAGTGCAGCCTCAGTGCTGGGGGAGCTGAGTCCACGCTCCCCTCTGCTGTGGTGTTTTCCAGATAGAAAACAGGGATATGGGTCACTCAGCACAACACAAGAAACGTGTCTGTGGTTACACTGGCAAGGCAAAGATTTTTGGACAGGCTTCTGGTTTTGACATCCAAATACCTGTCATCAGTTGTTCATGTCCTTCCTGTCTGCAGGCAGCAGTGCAGGACAGTGCTCCAAAGGCTCTGGCTGATGGGCTCCCTCCAGTCCCATAGTGCAGACTGGTGTCTTGAACGCCAGGGGACTGCAGGATGCACCTTCGATGTGTAGCTGATGGGTGCTCTGCATCCCTAAGTTCACAGCGTGTTTTTCCAGGTAACTCAAGCAAATGTTGTGTAAGATTTTCTTAAACTGTGGACTCAGACTTTGAAATTGAAGTAGGGAGAAGCTTTTCTGGATTTTTCTGCCTACAGACATGAAGGACATGGCTGTAGTTCCGCGGGTGTCAATCAAGGTGTTACATGTCATCAGCTATGAAATAAGTAAGACAACATTTCTAAATTACTTTTATGATTTAGGAGTGCAGAAAAGAATCTAAGTGCCCATCCTCAAGCTAATGATTCTTTTTAATTTAAAATATCTCTCTGAATTCACGTTTCAATGAACAAAAAGTGTTGTTAACCTCAGAAAATCGATCTGGCACAGGTTGGGTGTATGAAAGTAAACAGAAACTGTCTGCCAAAGAACACACTTTAGCAGAGATACTGAAATACATCAATCCCTCCCTGATTTTCGTCATTAGTAGGCTTTTGTTTGCCACGTGAACTGTCAGCTGAGCGGGCCATTGAGACACTGGTGTGTTTGGAGAAGGAGAAATGGTATTTTTAATACATAAACACAGGAGTGTGTATTCTGCTCTTCTAATTAGCAGCTGTCATGCGTATGAGGAGCTCGTGCTTGTCATTGCTTGTTGTATTTGGGGGTGCAGTTGACCTTGGGAGCACGATGGACTTGTGTTACTAGGAGAGGGAGGTTTATGGCAGCAGCTATGTTTAGAAGCTGGAGATGGCTCATGGAAAAGCAGCAGAAGTGTTTATGAATTGGGATTTGCAGCCGGCTTAGAAGAACAATAACTGGTAAACCAGGGGGTTCTGGAGAAATTGCCATTGTTTCCTTATTGGTTGTTATTTTTAACTGCAAATACACTGAAAATGTTGTATCAGTTCTCTGTTTTGGGGAATTGAGGCCAGAAGAGGCCCAGGACTACAGCTACAATGGTGGATGGGGAAGAGTTGTATACATTACAGAAACCAAGTGCACTCATTAGAAAGCTTTATTTATTCTTTAGCTCACAGTATACTCCAGTTCTCTGTTAGCTGTGTGGCCTATCCCAGATAAGCTACTACAGAAGCTCTTAAACCCTTGAGACAGTGTGAGACATATGCAAAGCAGGATAATGGAGTTGCTGGGATGTGTGGTTCTGTTGTTAGTGTTTTCTGTCTTAGTATGAACACAAACAAGTGGTTATTGCAATTTTTCTTATTAGAGTGTGTGATAATTTGAGAAGCCCTTTGCTGTGCTGACAGAGCAGTGACCCCAGGGTAGCTGGAATCCACAGCAGTTCTGATGTCAGAATTGGTTTTGGTGCCCTTGCTCATACAAATGAAAAAACCCAATTGAGTTAACTGGAAATGGTGTTTGTCCAGGGAGCTTGGATGAACAATTAATTTTAGTACCAGTCCGGAATGGACTAAGTGCTTGTTCTTCCACGTGTTATGGGTTTTTTGGTCATTCACTGGAATTACTTAAGTATCATTTATTGGAAATGATCTGGTTTGTGCTGCTTTTCTGAGAACCATTCTGGATATTGGTAGATGAAGAACAAGTTCTTCCCTGAGGTGGTTTTATTCACAAATACCATATCAATCTTAGCCGTCAAGGAAGAAAGCTGTAATGTGCTTAAGCTTGCCACAGTGTCAGAGGATGGGGACTTATCTTTCCTGATTTCAGTCTTACAGCCTAAGGCCTAAAAGAGAAGATGATCCTTCCCTGCTCACCCCTGCCAAATTAGATAGGGCTGGAAACCCAGGAGGGCTGGATGCTCTTCTGGCATCTGGAAGGGAGCAGAAGCTGAATGAAGAGGCCCAATGGTCAGGATGAAATAGGTTTCATTTATTCTGTGCATTTACAGCGAAGTCTTCCTGTTTCAGACTTTTTGGGAACTGTATTCCTTGTTCAAGTGAACATTAAAGGCTGTCAAAGATGGGGCCAGACTCTTTCCAGTGGTGCCCAGTGACAGGACAAGTGGCAGTTGGTACAAACTGAAAACTGAGAGGTTCCATCTGAACAGAAGGAAAAGCTTTTTTCCTTTAAGGGTGATGGAGCCTGTGCCAGGCTGCCCAGAGAGATTGTGGAGTCTCCTTCTCTGGAGAGATTCCCAACCCCCCTGGACCCTGCGCTGCTGGGCCCCCTGCTCTGGGTGACCCTGCTGGGTGGAGCAGTGGGGTGGCACCAGAGCATCTCCAGAGGTCCTTTCCAACCCCCACCAGTCTGTGATTCAAGCTCCTGTTACTTGAAGTGGGTGCTGGTGCAAATGCCTGTCCTCAGCTATGTGATGATTTCCTCCCCCTGCCCCAAACTGTACTTTTGCATAAAACAACAGAAGAAAATAACTTCAAAATATATGTAGCAAAATGCAAATCCTCGTAGCAACACCAGTAGCAGAAGCACAAAGACCACTAACAGGATTGCATCCAGCTCAGGAAGTCTGTCACATCAGTCCCAGGTCCACAGCAGTGGGATTCTGGTGTCCAGTATCTGTTAAGGAAGGGCTATGTGGTAAAAGGGATGGAATTCTGGAAGCTGTAATTATGCTTTCAAGAGAAGGACAACATAACCGTGCCCAGACTAAATGATTGCCCAAACTGTAGCATGCAGTTCTAGGTAGAAGAAATTAATGGGTAGAAGAAAGGAAAGATTAAGGTCTGTCATGAAGGCTGGTTTCTAGTCCAGAGATCTCTGCCAGTCTGCGTGGCACTGGACTCTCACCATGGAGCTGAAATAACTGTTGAGTTTGAAACGAGAAGGGCACCTGGCAGAAGTGAGTGGACACTCACTAGCAGTAAAGGCAGCCACCCAGGATGTCTGATGGGCACAACGACTTTGGGCTCCACTGTGGCTTTGTGGAGCAGCCCTTCCAGCAACATAAGCCACAAAACCTAACGCCTACGAGTCAGGGCAGGGGGTGGGGTACAGCTACAGGAAGAGAAGAGCTGGTTGCCAAGAGAAAGATGACTCCAAGTTATTGCTGTCATTGTCTGTAGACAGGATCTTGCTTGCTGGGGATGGTTTGTATGCATTACTTGATTTTTCTGTTCCTCTTTCCACCCCTAGCTCCAGTGACATTTATCAATAGTTTCAGTGACATTTATCAATAGTTTGCAAGTAAGAGAAAGTCTACTTCAGTGAATGTCCAGAGCAGCTTGATCTCATCCCACATTCCTGGTTAGAAGGTCACTTTTTCCTCAAAACTGGCTCAATGGGAACTGCCTATAGCTCACATAAAGTATTCAAGTTGAAAGTTTATTGGAATTTGCATTTGTTTGCAGATGATGGGTTTATTAGACTTGAAAAACTGTTTTCCTCACAGGGTGAATAGGGCTGTTCCTCACTTGGACCATTTCAGTTCTCACAGTTATTATTTCAAAGCCTTGCTTTACGTCACTGTGATGGTTACAGAGGTGTCCAAACTGCAGTTCTGGAAACACCTTCCTGTGGCCTGGTGAGTCTTTCATTCACATTCTCTCATAATTCTGATATCATCATCTTGTAACTTGTCTATAGCATGGAGTCTGTATTTTAGTGGCTCTGTGCTTGATTCCATGTATTTTCATCTGCATTCAAGCTTATCTTCCACATTACAAAATTAAGGACATTCTCTTAATTACCACTGAAAGGGCTGCAAGGCACGACTCACACCACTGTGATTTGCCAGGAGAAGTTCTTGTTCTGTTTTGGCAGAAGGAGGCTTGGTACTGAAGAGTATCAGTAAAGGTTTCTGTTGTAAATTTGTGTTCTCAGTGTTATGTTCCTTTTTTTTTTGGTGTTTCCCAGCATCTGAACAAAGCAATTGTGCTTATTTTCATGGGTGTAAAAATCTCCAGATTGTGTTTGTCCTTCCCCTCCCTTCCCCAGTACTCAAAACAAAAGTAATAAAAGTCTTTTTGGCAATGGGATTTAGGATTGTAATCCATTTTGTAATTTATGTTTCTACATTAGATAACCTGAAGTGCCAATAACAGGAAAGGTTTGATTGGTTTTTGTTACCACGAGCAGCAATAATGATTTTAAAAAAATCTTACTGTTACCAACTTAAATTTGCCATGTGGTGGTGAGCCTTCAACATATGTCACAATAATTGCTTCTGTCTCTTCTGTGCTAGCAGAGGTAGATCTGTGCAAGATTTGTGCTATCTTTGCCTGGTTTGAAGTTGACATTAATATATCTGATTTCATTCAGTTTCCCGTATGAGCTCGTCCTGTTGAGATAATCAGCAGCCCTGCAGGAGCCACATTCTCTGAGTCACTGTTTCAATGGCAGGGTTCCATGTCTCTGTGGCTGGTGGTGTCTGCTGAGATGTCCTTTGGTATGTTAGACAGAGCAAAGTGCCAATGCTCGTGTCACTGTGTGAAGGCATTGGTCTGGACAGGGCCGTGGGATAGGAGATTAGAAATTGCCTTGATGCATTTAATTGGCAGGGCAGGATTGCAGTAATTGGTGCACCTCTCTTTTTACCCTCAAAGTAAATCAGAAAGCAAGGAGGAAAATAGATTTTGCGTGTAGGTGGCAGAGAGCCATGAAGAAATTGTTAATTTTTCAGGCAGTATGATTTCCTAACAAAAAAACAAAACAAAACAAACCCAATCAGTAGTGTGTGTGAAATTTATCTTTCCTTTTTACTTTGATAATGTCTCTTTTAAAGACTGTTTTGAAACTAACCTGCCAAAGGCAGGAGTCTTAAAAAAATCGTTTTGTGTAACAAGTAGATTATATTTCCTGAATCTATGTATGTTTGCTTTGGTCCAGACACTTAAAGCCTCTAATTCATACCCTCATGGCATATGAATTGCTGAAACTGCTAAACCAATTTGTTTGTTTTCTCAAAGAAATGAAAATCTGAGCACAATGTACTGAAAGAAGGATCCATAACACCAGCTTTCCAATTGGAATGCTGTCAAGGTCTTTGACATCTTCTTTTAGCCAGTGGAACAGTTCCAGCTGCTCAAGTCGTGACACTACCACTTACTGGAATTAAGGACCTGGGGAGAAAATGCCCTGTACAGAACATGTCCAGTATTGAAATCTCTGTGTGACATCCTCTGGCTCTTTTGAACTTTAGATCTTTTTTTCCTGCTGTCTCACTGCATGCAAAGAGCCACCAGTCATCAAAAGATTTTGTCTTTAAAAACTTTACAGTACTGCTTTTCAAAGAGACCAGTGCAGCTGCTTCAGTGGCAGACAGCAGTACCCTCTAAATACACTGGGAGAAATTTGTCATAAAGAAAATGCTTAAAGTATCCCAGCACACCATTTTCTTTACTGTGCCACCCTTTTATATCAGACATGTGCTGATTGTCTGTTAGAACACTCAGAGAGACTCTTCCCAAGATGAGCATTTGAGGTGTCCCAGGACATAGGTTCTGGTTCTGCTCGGTACTTGAGGAAGGAACATCAGCCACTCACCAAAAATGCACAAATCTGAAACAGTGATATTTCAGCTTATTCAAAAGCAGATAATGTTTGTGAAGTGTTGAGTAAGTTTTGTCAGCAGCAGTGATATCTGTTAGGTACACACTGTTTTCTCCACAGCATGGCGTGTGAGTTACCTTGGGCAGGAAGCGATTGCTGGCAGTCAGTGTCACGTATCTGCCCTTTGCTGGAAGGAGCATTCACTGCTCAGCAGTTGCTACGAACCCTCCAGACCAGAGCTGTGTGGGAATGCTCACAGTGCCATTAATCCTACAGCATGATGTGAACTTGCCCTGAAATACCTGAGTGCTCTTTTTGGTGTGTTCATAGGGTGAGTGCTCTCTTAGCTTTGGACTTTGTTTTGCCACGGGTCTGGGGTTTTCTGATTAAATATCTGTCACAGCACAAACATCCCTTATGCTGGTAAGGCCAACTAACCACACTGATTAGTACCAATGTGCACAAAAGAGACTTCACAATACGCAGACCTGATCCTTGTCTTGCAACAGTGAAGTTTAGAAATAATTTAATTGAAAGATCTTAACATAAACTATGACCACACAGTTTACACAATAACAATTTAAAATTAGGTAAATTCTTTGCTGCATCTAGGGATTGGCCCCTTGGGTAATCAGTCCTCACAGCAATTCCTGTTGGAAATTTCTCCTTGTGATGATTCTGATCTAACAGCACCTCTGGGCTGAGACATTTGATGAATTAAGTGGTTGGTGATGGAGATAAAATCACTGTACAATTTCCCTTCGAAGGAAGTGCACCCTCAGAGCTGACTGTAAGGCAGCAATTTTCTAAGTAAGAATTTCACTGGCAGGGGGGATGGAAGCCTCAAGTGAGCAGAACAAAGCAATTTCAGAATTCCCACTGAATGGGAAATTAGCTTTTGTAGTCACATGTCTTCTAGAAATTCAAGTACGCTTCCCCTGGAATCTTGTCTAGGATTTCATGACACGTTCTTAAGCCAGATATTCAAATGCTGTGGAAACAACGAACTATTGTCAGAATAAATCCATCATCTTTGCTTTGAGAAATGTCAGAGGGAGAAAGATGTTTAGCAGACCTCCAGGGAGCCTTCTGGTGTCTCTCTGCTGGAGCCTGAAACCCTCCTGGACAGATATGTTCAACTTCTTCCAGTGCTGGTCAGTCGAGACGATTACTCCAGCATTGTCCATGTAACATTTGCTGATACATTATCTGGATGCTGTCCCCATACTGCTCCTTAGTTAAGTTAACTCCATCTTGCTATGTCTCACGGTGATCTAAAAACTATATATAACACATGGCATTTATAAATAGGTGATTCCAAACCCATTACATAGCCTGGACCCATATGCCATGGGGAAATTTGAAATCTGAGCAAGAAACAGGGGCTGTTCTGCCTAAGAAGAGATCAGAGTGTCTTCTAAGAGTTTGAAACTGTTGGCTAGGCCCTTTCACATCACCTTCTCAACAGTCTTCCTGGAAGTCTGGAGATGTCCATAAGCAAGTAGAGCCACTTGCCCTAACCAGGATTCCTGTTAGTGCCAGGTTGTGATTCCTTAAGCCCTTACTTTGAGACATGAAAATGTCCCCAAGGATTATTCTTCTGCTGGAAGTCAGAAGTACAAGGCTGTTTGTCCTGCATCTGTTAAGCTGCTCCCCTTGTAGGTGTGGAAATACGTTAATGTCCTTCTAGAGCTGCTCAAGTGTTTCTTTTTGAAATGGGCAGTCCTGTTGGGTTTAGGGAATATATGGTTTTCCTAAACCATTTCAAAAGCTCTTTAGCCTATTACAGCTAAACAGCATCGGAACGCAGCACAGTTGTTACAGTTAGGACAGCAAAAGTATTGACCATGTAACAAGAGTAATAATCAAGTTCCTGGCACAGCTAATACTGCAATGGTAACACGGTGCTGTTGTCATCACTCCTCTGCTGTACCAGAAGTTCAGATTTGTACCAGACAAATGTTTGGATATTATGCCCTATTATAAACATTTATTTTTCTCTTTCCAAAGGAAAAAAAATAAATTCTTAAAGACATTTGTTTCTATGGATGGGCAATGCTGCAGTTTCCATGTTAACTTTAGAGTCTGTTGTTTGAATAGAGAGAGCAGCAGGGCCAGCTGCAGGCAGTGTAGGCAGGTTAGTTATATACCACATAGATGTGTGTTATGCCACACTTGACATGTTTTATACGTGCTCTGAGAGTGAGTGTGCACTGGCAGCAGTAGCAAACATGACCCTTCTGACTCCATCCTACAGCAGCCCCTTCCCTTTATGGGAGCAGCTGAGCCCTGGCAGCAGTGGAGGAGATAGAAATGATGACTTGTTTGCTGCTTGAGTGGTAAGGAGTGTGGGCAGGGAGAGGCACAACCTCCTGAGTCTAGGGACTGGAGGGCTGGGATCCAGTGACGGACATAAGGGCCTCTTAATTCTGCTCCTAATCGGTCAAAACCCTGCTGAGTCTTCTCAGCCTGTCTCCAGAGGGGATCTCCTTGCACCTCCTCTTCCCTTTCCTCCATGATATTCATGCACAATCCCCATGTTCTTTTTTATACAGACTTCTCAAAAATCAACTTTTCCTGTACGTGGAGAGGCCTCGAGTCAGCTCCAGTAACCAACCAATAAAAAATTTCTGATCTGTGAACCCGTTCACATCAAGTTGTATATTCACTTCCAAAATGTGAGGAAGAAAAACTCCAAATAAAGAAAAAATAACCCGAGGATATACCTTTGGTAACTGAAATGAAGTCACATTCAGGATGGATGGCATCGTGACGTGTATCTGCCAACAGACAGTCCCCTGTGAGAAAGCACCCCGTGGGACACGGCCCAGCCCTGCTGTGTGTGCCCCACCACAGCTGTGCCTCCACCTCCTGGGGCAAGAGGGTTGCAGTGTCTCCATCGGGCCAGAGGCTGAAGAGGAAGATCTGTACGAGCTGCTCCTTCCCTCAGCAGCACCACACTTCCCCCTTGTGAACAGACTGCTGAAAGAAATGAGAGCTGGCTCCTGGGGAGGTCACTGAGAGATGATGGACTCCAAACGGCAGAAGGGTATTCATGGAAGGAGAGGTACTTGTCGGGGGGTCCTCTATCAGGAGTGGGATAGTTCAATGCTATGCTGCAGCTTTTGGTGTGTAAAAAGGCAGGCTGCAGGCCTTAGGAAGGGCAGGTCGTCTGGGCAGAAAAAGGATTAACGGGCTAAGGTTCTTCCTTAGAGTTCACCAAACCCTGTCTGTCCCCACTGTCCAATGACTAAATGTTCCTGTGGTATCTGGTGGTGGGGTGGAATCTTTTTATAGGGTAGTGAAAGATTCACAGCACCACCCACCAGTAAAGGCACTGAAGGCTTCCTTAGTTTATTAACAAGTATAACCCCCTGAAAGGTGGTTGTAGCAAGGTCAGGGTCGGTCTGTGCTCACAAGTGACAGGACAAGAGGAAACAGCCTCAAATTGTGCCAAGGGGAGGTTTAGGGTGGATATAAGGAAAAATTTCTTCCCCAAAAGTGTTGTCCAGGGCTGTCCCAGGCTGCCCAGGGCAGTGGTGGAGTCCCCACGATCCCTGGAGGGGTTTCAAAAGCAGGGAGCTGTGGTGCTGAGGGCCAGGGGTCAGTGGTGCCCTGGCAGTGCTGGGTTAATGGTTGGACTCAATGATCTTAAAGATCTTTTCCCACCAAAATGACTCTATGATGCCATAAATACCCATTCTGTAGACATCAGCTTTAACATTGCATTTGATACTTGATCATAACTATAGCCTGAAAAAATGGTTTAACTGTCAACTTTGTCAGCAATTTATGAATCTTCATCTACTTCTGCTGTTTGTTTCCATACACACCAGAACAGAGAGAGGAAAGCCACTGCTGTTTAATTTAGACTTTTCTGTCTATTCTTACTGTAAAAACTCTCAGGGACAGGCACTTTCTATTTTGACTCCTCCAAGCTCTGTTTCTGCTTCCCAACCTGAGATCACAAGTTTAAAGATAGCTCTGATGTAGTCACACAACCTGAGATCAACCTTCGTATTCCTCTGTTAGGAAGCCATTCCTAGCTCTATTCCCTTCCTGGCTCTATTCCCCTCCTAGCTGTCAATTATGTCCCTCATTCCCATTTTCCCTTACATTTCTTTGCACATTGATATGACTGAGAATAGTTTTCCATCCAGAAGCCACTTGCCTGTGTAACAGCACTGCTATTTCTCCTTAATTCATCTCTTCTGTGCTGCTAAGGCTACACTTGCTCATGACTGGGCAACTGTGCTGCTCGAATGGCATTTCTTGGGCTAATCAATTATTCTTTTGCTTGTCTTCCCCTACTCCTTTTTACATTATATGGTAAAATGAAATTTTATGGAGAGGGAGCTTATCTTGCATCTTTTTAAAAGTCCTTTTTTATAGGTAAAGGGTAAGTTTTAATTTCATTTGGGACATTCTATTGACTTCCTAGCAAGACAAATGCTAACAGATTTTAAGTGTGTCACGGTTTAGGGTCAGGGTCGCCCCTTAGACCTATAGCTCTCTGTTACCCCCCCCTGCATCCTCAAAGGGGAAGAGAGAGGGAATAAGGGAGAGAGAATTGATGATTAGAAAAGGAAACTAGAACAGATTGAATTATAATAATAATAATAACNCAAAAAGCCCCCCCAAAACCCTATAGATCCTCCAGGTCCCTCTGCTTTATACCAAATATGATGTCTGTGGGCTGTAATCCCTCGTTGGTCAGTTTGGGGTCACCTGCCCTGTCCCCCCCTCCCTGCAGGTGCCGCCTTTCACTGTCTGCACCCCCAATGTGGGACACAAAATACAGCAGTGGCCTTGGTCTGCACCCCAGCCCTTGGTAGTGACTCTGACCATGGGGTGTTGTCACTGCCAGCAGCAGACACTGCCTGGGAAAACAGGCTGCTGACTGCAGACAGGGCAGGGAGTCAGAAGAACTGAGCTGGAAAGTGAAATCACTGAACAGAATGAGTTCTGCTCTCACTCGAACCAGGACAAAGTGGAACTCTGATTACAGCACCAACAAAGCATGGTGCCATATAAAGGTTCACCCTTTTGCTTCCTATAAAAGCCTGTTGGACTTTTACTCTCAGTTGATTCACATAAAGACTTGGGGACTTTATTTACCCTCATTTTTGCCCATGAAATCTAATTTTGCTACTAATTTCTTTCCATGATCCGCCAGTCATGCCTGGTCAGTCATCCTCTTCATTTGGCTTACCCTTCACAGCAATAATTGCTGGTCTTCTTTTTCCTTCACAGAAATTCATCCTGTATCTTTCCCACACTATGATCGTGCTTTCCTCTGAAACATCTACCTTTGATTTCTACTTTGTATGACTCAGAATGTTACACATACATGTGTCATACATGATGGCAGCATGCTGAACGTTTCCAAACTCTTTCTAATCAGTAAGCATCAGATTCTCAAAGCAACCTACTGAATGACTGGGTTTACTAGATAGTTTTCCCAAATCTAATTGCTTGATAATACCCCTTTGTATTCCTACAGTGCCTCAAGCCAGGAATCTCAAAAGAATAGATGCTGCTTTACTCCCTCTGGAATATTATGAATTGTTCAAGTTAAGGAAGACATGGTACAGAAATGTATTTGAATTTCACAGGATCAGGCTGTCTTCCCTGACAACAATAATATTTTCCCATGGTTATCAGGAACAGAACCTTTAAGTACACCATTTGTTCACTGTTAGTGTGACAGTCCGTGGTTGCCTGTAACAGATCAGTGTCTGGAGCAGACAGGACAAGCATATGACAGACGTGGCCATGTAAGACAGGCTTCCTCACCCTCTCTCCTAGGCTGATATGAACATCCCTAATGCAACCAGTTCGTGATTTACTATTTTGGGGGCAGGCCTTTTTATCTTTTAAAATCTCCCTCTACAGTCAACAGTATCTTTTACTTGAAGATGCTTTTGCTACATCAATGTTTCCATTTTGACTGACATTTACTGTCTATCAAAAGGGAAAAAAGGAAAGTATGAACTGGATCTTCTGTAGATCCAAGGCAGCATCAATTCTAGTAATTTTGAGTGAGAGTATCTCCACCAATGCTAATACAGTTACACTGAACTTCCAGCAGAAGTAAATTAAGTTACTCGGGTTTGTACAGTCAATTCGAGAACAAAATTGGCCAACTACGTCAGAAGTGAAAACTTAACCTTATTATAGATACTTTTCTTTCTTCTCCTGTGCTGTGGTTCACTTTAATTTAATCTAGAGATCATACTGAACCCAAACGTTGGAAAATAAGTATCAAGACTGTTACAATTCAGCGTGGTCTTCCTCTGCACCTCATCAAGCGAACAGGATCAGCTATAACTGTCTTTTCCAGCTCATGCATGCCATGCATGAATGGAATGTTTTTCTTTACTGTTCAGCTCCAGTAAGAGCTGTAAGAGGAAGCCACCAAGGTCAGTCAATAGTTGAATCCTAATTCATGGCTCAATAACTGGAAGCTGCAGATTTCCTGGGGTTTCCATGAGTTCAAGCCCGTTTCCCGTTATCTTGCTGCATGGCACACGGTGCTCTGGTTACCATCACTAGTGATGGCTGCTTACTCCTGACCGTGGCCAGGGTGGCTGCCCACCATGGCTGTGTGGCCTGGATCATCTTGTCGTGCACCAGCTCTTCTCCTCTCTGGATACTCTGGAGATGCAGCAGGAGCTGCAGCGCTGCTCAGTGCTCAGTGCCTTGCTTTCTAGGGAATTCAAAGGGGAATGTCTTGCTGGACACTCATCTTGAATTCATTCTTCATTTCATCTAGATTAAGACAAAACCAAATTGAAGTATTTATTCATGAGATTAAAAATAGGCAACAGAATAACAAAGATTTCTGTTAGACACAGGGAAGAAGTAAAAGGAAATAATTTAAACTATACCTATTATTCACAGTATTTCCATCTGATTTCCTACTCTATCCCAGATGTCAAGATTTCTGTGCTCCTGGATATCTTATGCTCCTATCACAGCACTGGAAAAATCCCTCTTTTGATGTCAGCTTTTATAGCCAATTTCTTTTCTACCATTTGAAATCTTCCTGAAGAAGTCCAGAGCAATTTAATCTTATTCAACAAATTTTATTTTGCTTTTACTCCAGGAGCTAGTCTGGCTATTTAAAAGAATATAAATAAGCATCATTTCATTTCCCAGAAGACACAAACGCCTCATCAGCAGATGCTATCTGCTCTGTTTGGTTGTGTATTTAATGACCTTAAGAAGGGGTGTATCTTGTCCCCTCATCCCTTTGCTAATTTTGATGTTTCACTATGAAACATTTCCTTGTTACGTGTCAGCCTTTCCCCTAACAAAACCCACCTGACGCAAACCTCTACATGGGATAAATGTATTTATCTCACTCCTTGGCATCAACTGAAATGGTAACAATGGTAAATTAACAATCTGGGATCACCCCCCAGTATATCCTGGATTTTTAATATATATATTTATTTTTAACAAAGATTTTTGACCCACTTTCTAAATAAATGTAAACAGACCTACCTGCATTGAGCCTAAAGACTGGGGACAGGGGTGGATTGTATTTAAATTTATTAATAATTGTGTAGGTGTATATATATATTTAAAATATAAGGTTGGGGGTTTTTTTGCTTACTGACCAAACTAGAATGTAAGCTTAGCCTTGATACAAAAAGTATTTATATATTATTAAATGAAACAGATTGATGCCAATTAGTTGTGAATCTGATAATTTTGCCCTGCTCCAACTACACTGATATGACTGGCTGAGGAAATGAACTAAATTTAAGTGGGTGAAAAATATTAATTCACTAGTGGTAACACACTCTGAGTCCTGACAAAACCATTGCATTACTAAAATTGCAAAAGAATGGGGTTTTGACAGCTGAATCACTGACTGGAAACAATTCTTCAGGAAAAAAAAAAAGAAAGAAAGAAACACTTTTTTTTATAATCAGCAGTTTACAGTAAAAGAC
>VWZY01011199.1:75700-88948 GCA_013399075.1 Chloroceryle aenea
CTCAGGTGCTCAGGTGCTCGCTGCTGGGGGAATGGAGGAAGGCTGGCTTGGTCCAAGCTGCTTTAGAGACTAGATATAAGGCTGGCGCGTCTTGCAGCGTCGGTACTGTAGCTTCCAGGGGTGCTGCTCTTTTTAGAAAGTCCAAGGAAGCTATAAAATCCTGTAGCCCTAAAAAGGCTGAGAAGGAGAGGGCCGGAAATAGTTTTTGAGCACATTTGTGGGTAAAGTGGGGTGATTGCCAAAGAATATTGGCTGTGATGTATAAATAACCTATTTTTGACAGCGTTACTGTGACTTGCGTACCAGTGTAGTTGTTTTGTTTCCACTCTCAGATGCTGCTGGACCAGGGCTGATCCTGTTGCCAAGCAGAGTGCTATTTTAAGCAGCTTGTGCAGGATGATGGAAGACTTCAGGAATATTGCCGACGAGACGTTTCCAAGCTTCTTTGGACGCTCATTGAGTAGCAGCGCAAGTGTCGTTTTTGAGAATGTTACTATTTCCTCAAACCCAGGCTTACCTGTTGCAGCTTCAACTGTTGCCAGGAGTAAAACAGCCTGTGACAACAGGTGAGACTAGGAGTTAATACCACTAACCCTACTTGACCAGTTTGAAACGTTTTACTTTGGAGAGGAAAAATTCTTTTGACAGAATACATGCTATACAATAACGGTGTTTACTAATTAATAGCACACTAATCAGCAACCATATGATTGTTTGTATCAGCAGTGAAAAATCTGCATTCAATTCATAACTCATGGAATACTTTTGATAAAATTACCCTTTAAAAGTTTAGTTTAGTTTTTAGAGTGGTAACAGTCAAACTTCTTTTAACTTGACTCTTCAGCTTAGTGTATTCAAATTTGAAGTCATATAGAGAATAACAGATTTTTTTAACATGTGTGTTCTCTTAACTTACCTAAATCTGGCTCATTGTAGAACAGGTTCTGTAAGAATTAGTGTTATGGATGTGGATTAAAATTTAACACAATTTATATGTTCAGCAAGGGGCAGAGCAAAGAGTAACAATTAGAAGCCTTTGCTCTCTTAACTGCTTGTCCAGTGACTTCACAAGATGATCAGACTTCTAAACCCTCTCTTTCCAGAAGTGTGTGTTCCACACAGAACAGCACTGGCCACTAAAAATGATCATGTGGTCATTTTCAAAACAATGTTAGAAAACTCTGGAGACCTATGAATACAGATGGGCTAGAAAATGCTAAAATATTCAAGTCATTGAACTTGTAGGATCTGTGTGGCCATCAATGGGATATCTCCTCCGCCCCCCCCCAGCTCTTTGGCAAACAGAGGAGGTGTGTGTTGGAATGATTCTGTTGTGTTTTTCCTTCCCACCTTTGCAGGCTTTCTGATATCTGTGCATCCTATTTAGAAGGGGAACAGTCACCTCCATCAGGGTCTTCTCACCGAAGTCAGGCAGATCCCGAGGCAGTGGGGAGATTTGCCCTCAGTTTTCATAAAGACACGTAAGTGAGCCAGTTAAAATCTAACTCTGTCTTAAAATGCACTTAGAAGTATTTAGATTTATAAGTACTGTAAGCTAATTATAGAATGCTTCAGGATTGAATTGCCCACCTCAGCAGCAGCTTCTGCTACGGGCCGTTTGCTGGCAGTAACTGGAGAGCTCAGCCGTGCATTAGCTAATGTGGCTGGCAGCCTGGGCAGCTTGTCCTGCTCCAGCAGCTCCTCTGCTCTCAGAAGAGGGGTCATGGCAGGTGATGTGGAAGTGTCTTGTGCAGTACCTGTACTTGGCCTTTACAGCTCTACATCAACAGTGTTCAGCTGTTTAAGTGACTAACTGAGCTTCGTATGTATGACAGGGATGACTCTTTAGAAGTGATTGATTTATTTTAAGCTATGATGTTTTGCTTTGTTGCCACACTATTTAAAAATTTCTGAAGTGTGATAAATTGACATTCAAATCTGGCTTGCATTTACCTAATTTACATCACCTAGAATTAAGCTGATGTTCATATGTGTGAATAATTGTTTGCACTGATTTAAATCTGTTCTGAGTATCGTGCTCTTTGCGTTCAGACAGGAACATCAATTTCTATTAAATTTACCTTCCTTGTAGCCTCAGGATTTCTTAGGAAATCTTGTGATTTCTTAGGAAAGAACTGGTGTTAGTGAAATAACTTGGAGAGCATTACTAAGTGGTAGAAATGTTGGAAGCTGTTGCATAAGTTGGTCTAACCAAGGTCAGATTTGTTCCTGTTGTTGTGATAGACACACACATTCTATTTTCTTTCTCAATGATAAAGTTGCCTGGGCACAGTGTGTCCCTGAAAAGGTGAAGAATGATAAAAGCTGTTATTTAACAGAACTGTATGGATTTTCAGTAAGAGATATGTTAGATCTCTTTTGTATAGAGAGATGCTGTATATTAATGATGGTCTATATATCTTGCTGAGTGATTTTTATTTTATTTTCCTTTTTTTATTGAAACAATTTTCTTTCTAGGGAAGCTGTTGAGCAAGTTAAAGAACCTCAGCTGACTTCCCTTAGTTTGAATGAATCCCACTCAATATACAGAGAGCAAGATCAGAATGTCATTGAGCATTCAAATCACAGTCAAGATACCTTACTTGAGGTATTGCCACTTGAACGATTGGAAGGTATTAAATTTAGAGAACATTATATACTTCTTCTCAGTGTAATTAGCTTTTTATGCTATAGTTGTGTTCCCTTGACTGTTTCACTGTTTTCTGGCATAGTGTAAATGGGTTTTAAAAAAGAATCTCTTTGATTTGAACAAATTGAAAACTGAGAAAGCTTGTGGTTTACATGCTGTTAGACTTCTCAATGTACAAAGCCAGACAAGGCTGTTGAAAGTAAAATTACCACAACTAGAATGCTAGGAATTGGAATTAACTTCAGGAACTTAACTTATACATGCTTTTTCCAAGAGTAGTTTTTTACAGTAGACAGAAGTTTGTGGGATTATGTGGAATCATAGAATCTTTGTGGTTGGAAGAGACCTTTAAGATCATCAAGTCCAACCATTAACTCAGCGCTGCCAGGGCACCACTGGCCAAATTTTAACTAATTTTATTTTAACTTTTGTTTCCTCTCTTGCCTCCCCTATTCCAGCGTGTAATAGAAGATCTTTAACTACAGCTGTAGAAGCTGGAAACATATTTCCTAGTGAGATGATGCATGGAAAAAATAGTTTGGAATACTTGCTTTTTTGAAGCATGAATAGAGTAGGGGAAATAAAAGAATATTCTGTAACTTACTTGAAAAACATGGCTGTTGATGATAATGCTGTTTGGGGTGTTTTGTGAATGCCAATCCTGAGATTAAATTCTGCTTGTTTCTTGCTCTTAGTAAACACATACTTCTAGTCACTACCCTCTTCTAAACTTGATCTGAATATTTGCATAGGTTTTCATGAGATATTAATAATAGAGAACATGCTCAGTTAGAAAGTACTATGGTTTGTAATAAATGAGGCCTTAAACCACACTTCTAATGGTGAAGCATTGACTTCAGTCACTTATTATTGTAGTGTCAAGGTAGCTATGGCAATAATTCTCAATGCTTTGGAAAACTGGGAATGTCCAGTGTTTGGACCTGACAGTGTCTGATTGTATTGAGTTAATTGGTTTTAACTTGCTGTTTATTCAAGGTTTAGAATTCTAGGCCAGTAATTGCCTTTTATTCCTGTCTGTTACTTAAGAATTAGGAACCTTTTTTGCTCAAATATGCATGTGCACATCTAAAATGCTCTCTGTGGGACTTGCCATTGGATTATGGGTGGATCTAACAGACAAGTGGAAGCTGCTTACCAGTGATACAAAAAAACCCAAAACCAACCAACCAAACAAAACCACCAAAAAAACTGAAACTAAAGAAAAAAGAATTGGACCAGTATGTGGAATGCAACAGTGGAACAGTCTTGGTGTATGCCAAGACCTGCAGTAGGCTGGGTCTGCTATCCTACAGAAGAGTTAGCACTTAGTAGTATCACCTAAGAACATAATAAAAATACTTACTACACTGTGTTCTTTTTGTTTCAGATTTGTCAGCTGGAATATGTTTTCTTCCAGACAGTGAGAATAACAAGGTGAAAGCTTTTCTAAACACAGTGAAATAGTTTTTCTAATATTCATCTTGTAATAAACTGAATTTGGGGAGAGGAGGTGGGAGGGAACTGAACTGTTGTGTATCCCTGGAGTTTGTAGCAGTGCTGCCATGCTGATGTCAGGACTCACTCTGCCTCCCCTTCACAGGTCCCTTAGCTTAATTAGCACCATGGGAGCCTGACTCCACCTGCCTTTCTCAGTTGTGAAAGTTACTGGTTACTTCTAGTCTCTGCTGTCTTGTAGCTCTTTATTAATGTGAGGACCTCACGTTTCATCCCAATTGTAGTTTAGCATGGGGAAAAGTCTTCTGAGGAACTTTTGGGAATGGTTTTGGAAATTGAAGTAAACGGTATCAACCTGATAGGATTTACCCCTGTATTTGTTAATTACTTTGAGGAATGTTAGTTCAGATGACTTCTTCAGTGTCTGCAACATTATGAACTGCACCATTTGTGAGAACACAATCTCCCTCCTGCTGCTGTGGTTTGTTTTTTTTTTTTCTGTGGTTGATGTGTTTTTTTGGTGTGTGTGTCTATCCCAGAGCTAGCAAATACCTGCAGGCATTGCCAGGTCGATCTGTGCTTCAGCTGCTTTTATCTGCTGTGTTAGAGAAGCTGATAATTATGGACACAGAGATGCAAGGCAGAAAGGAATGGGAGATCTCCTGGCCCTTATAGAAAATATGCCTCGGGCTGCAGCCAGATGCTGTCCAATACATACTCCTTCATGTGTCACCTGGTATTTACAAAACTCATTCAGTTTTCTTTCATTGGATTTTTCTCAGGGCCACAGTGGTCAGTGAGTTGCAGCCGAGTTCTCCCAGGCTGACATCTGAAAACCATAATTGAAGTCCCTTACAATTTTTTTCCTTCCTGAACTTGGACTGTTATTAGCTGTCTGTCAAAGATGATCAGTTTATCACGAGGAATGTGAGAGTAAAACCAGAACAGATGTGGCATCGTGTGGTGTTTTAAAAGTCAGTTGGGTATATATAAGGGACAATATTTACAGCTAGCTGAATTTAGCTGAAAGATTGCTTTATAAGAAACTTAGTGTGCTCATTTGATGGAACTATCACCACAGGGTTGATCTGGGTGTAGGATTAGTGAGGAAACATTGCTTTAGCACTGGAGGAAACTATCGAGAGTTCTCTTCATACTTTTGAGTTGGGATTGCAGCTTAATAAATGGGGGGCAGCTTTTTTTTCAGTGTAAGCTCTTTAATGCAGTGGCTCATTATTATTTGGTGTCATTCAGATTTTTTTCCTCTCTTCCCCCCTGTATGTCTTACATGTATCCATTTTGGAAGTCCATTGGAATTAGAGTGTTTGCTGGGATAAGTAGGTAAAAAAAAAGTGGGAAAAAAACCTCCTGAAAATATTTCTATATGGATGCTTTTTACAGGTTGATCCAGTTGAGCCTTCTGAAAAGCTGATAGATGGTGAAATCTCAAGTGATCATCTTAGCAATAGTCTTTCAAGTTTTTTGGAAAATGAGAAACTCTCATCTCTTGCAAGCTCAGAAGATGGTTCCACTGGTAAGTGAATTGATAACTACTCTAGAATTCTGACACTATGTTATTGCACAAGAAGAGTTTGTTTTACTGAAGTATTCAATGTGGGATAATGCTCAGTCAAGACCTGGTTTTAAGAATACTAAAGAAAACTGTGTTCATGAGGAAACTGCCTTGTTTTAAAATTGTAATAGACCTCTTTGGCAGAAGGAAATAATGAGAAGATTCTCCAGAATTAATTTTTTGAGGTGAAGAATTGAAATGTGCTTTAAAGATAAAATTGATCATTTTCAGGTTGCTGCTGATAGTTTAAAAATTAATATTTCTTCAGTTGTGTGGAAAACAAATTATAGTTGTGAGTTAATAAATGCAAGGCCTGTTTGAGTATATGGGTTTTCTTTATAAGTACAAACACAAATAGGACACTGTTTCCTGGATATGGAAGAATAAAAGGTAAAGATGTCAAACTTCTTAGAGTATGTTTTACAATGGTTTTAAGAGTGCATTTAACAATGCCTTAAAAAGCATGATGTTTGTATCTTCAAAAAAACCCTTCAAAACCTGGACAAAAGCATTAGAAACTCTTCCCCCCCAGCCCCCACAAAGGGGGAAAAAAAAAACCCAAAAACACAGCCCCAAAACAAGGAAAAATTGTACCTTGGAAAACTTCTCACTTGGCAAATAAGAACAGTACTGCTCTGAATGTGAACAGTACTCAGTGACAAGTGGTGTCCCTCAGGGGTCTGTAGTGTTTAACATTTTTAGCAGTGACACAGCAGGATCAAGTGCACCATCAACAGGTTTGAAGATGACACCAAGCTGAGTGGTGCTGTTGATATCCCAGAGAGACAGGATGTCATCCAGAGGGACCTGGACAAGCTGGAGAGGTGGGCCCAGGTGAACCTNGCACCCTGCTCTAGCTGAGGCTGTCCCTGCTCTCAGCAGGGGGTTGGACTGGATGGCCTCTGGAGGTCCGTTCCCATGCAGACATTTCTGTGTTTTAATAATAGTACTTAACATTTTTTTGCCACATGAAATAGAGAACTATGCTTCAATCTCATTCTGTGAGGTTTGAAAGATGTTACATATATTTTAATTTCTGAGTATGTGTACGATTTACTAGGTGGAATATGGTGGTGCATAGATCATGTGAGGGAAGATGAGTCACTTCAGTTCAAATGCTGACTTATAGTCATCTTGTTTTGCTGTAGTCATGCAGCAAGACAACTACATGTTTCACTACATTATTTTAATGGAAACCAGGATGATTCTGCTCGGAGTGTGTTTTCAGACTTAATGTAATAAAAACTATGGAGTATGCCAGGTGATAGAAAATGTCAGTGAAAGGTAAATAGGGTATCTTCTTTTTCAACAGATGATGATATTGATGATGAAGAGTTCTTTGATAACCAACTGGAAGCCTATTTTGAGCAGCTGATGCAACCAGAAATGACAGGAGGAGATGCAGACACACAGAAACTCGCAGAACGCTGCATGGCGCTGAAGCTTTCTGAAAATGTCTTGCTTCAAGTAGGTTTAAAGCTCAAAGCTCAGCGTGCCTAATGGCCCTTTAAAGGGTTGGCTGCCAGGGTGAACTGGGTTGTATTTCTTTCCTGACAAACCCAAATACTGTCTAACAGGTAACCTGTACAGCAAAGGGTTCTTTAAGTTTAAACATGGCAAATAGAAGGCTAAACTAGAAACAGAGCAGTTTGAGTGAGCTTCTGACTTTCTGTTCACTCTGCAAGGCTTTCCCCGGAGGGAGGAAAAAGGGGAAGAAGCTAGGTAGTTATTTTTGCATTTATTTTCCATTTCCTTGTAGTGCAGAGCTAGCAGCTGATTGATCTGCTTGTTACAGAAGGTGTCAGTAAATCTTTGTAATTATTTTTTTTGAAGGAGAACTTTCAGATTCCTGATGCTTACCAGGCTGTGACAGGAGTTGACTCTGGAAATGCTAGTGATGAAGATTCACAAAATCAAGGAATAACTGGATATCCTCTGCAGAGAGAAATGCTGCCCAGAGCAATGCAGCAACAGGTATGAAGTTGTTATTTAAATTTCTGTTTATCTTACAGATTAAGGCTGTAGCAGAAGATGGCAGCGTGCTTGAAAACTAGGCAGAGGTTAAACTAACAACCCAACTTTTCTTTACAAAAAAATTGCTAACACCACTCTGGTTTGGAGTATCTTTTCAAACATGGTTAACTTGGACTATTTTGTACCTCAAAGCGTTAGCAGGAACAGGTAACAACTGCACTTCTGACATTTCTCAAATGATTGTTGTTTTCTAAGAATTCCATGGCTACTGGAGAAGTGGAAGATTCCCACAGTGCTGCTGAGTTGCAATTAGGTTCACTGTATCTGCAGTGCATGGAGAGCTGTAAAGCTGAGGTCTCAGATGTCCTTCCAAAACAAGAAACGCAGTTCCCCGAATGTGAGGCTGCTGCTTCTGATCCAGAAGTACTACACACAGCCAGAGGATTTCTGGGGCACTACACCACTCCTGAAGTTAGTAGAGAAAATGCACCCCAGACAGATGCAACTGACTGTGAAGTTGGTCTTCCTGATACTTACCTGTCTCCAACTGCTGACAGCTGTGAGAACATAAGTTTATCTACAACAGACAAAGGTCAGTTGCTTTAGCTGTAACCCGCCCATACATTTGTGACCAGGCTCTGTTGCCTGGAAGAAGAAAGAAAACTGGAAATTGTGCTTTTTTCATTAGTTGAGCAAATCACTACTAAATTAGCGTGGCATAAATAATTTTTGACTTGTTTTTGTTTTGAAAAAATCTGGCTCTCGTCTATCTCTCTTAACAGTTGTTTATTTGATTGTGAAACTAATTTAAACTTGCAGTCACAGCAAAATAAACTACTTTTTTTTTTAAATTTGTGGCTGACTTCTGGCAGGCCAACTCAATCTAAACATAGGAGACTTTGCCACACTCCTTTGTATTTGAATCAACAGTGTAGCCTCTGATCTATCTTTCAGGTGATTTACCACACAGCGTTGTCTATCAAAATGAAGAGGGCAAATGGGTGACTGATCTTGCATATTATACTTCATTTGAAGAGGAGCAAGATTTGAATCTGTCTGAAGATGATAAAATAAATGAGGAGTTTGTTGCTGGATGTATGTAATCTTTTTCCTTTTTAGTTAGCTGTTATCTGTAATAATGTTAAGTAAATTGTCTTCTCTTAATTTCCTTTTTTTTTTATCCACTTCAACAAATCAGTGTTTGGTGGTGTAAAGCCTCCTGGCTTCAGATATCATTTATTTGAAAGCTGGTGTTGATAGGGGCCTATAATGAAATTACCATGAGTTACAGTAAATAGCTTCTTTCCAAATTTCCTCCTGTTCCCATGAAGAGTCTTTTCTTTCATTTCAAAAAGCATTTGAACATGTCACTGGTACCTGGCATATGGGCACAAGTAACTCCTGTAGTTGTCATTTCCACAATTTTTCCCTTGGAATTCTAATTATTTTTCATCCTTGCAGGAATAGGAAACAGTAGTTATTCTGTATTGATGATTATTTTAAGACAAGAATTAATTGTAAACAAGAAATTACTACAAAATTAACTAGACTGTGAAGTTAGTTAATTTTATTTTTTGTTTTGTGAACCCTTTGGGAATGTCTTGATGCTGAAAAATATTGGAGCTTATTGAGGTCTGTAGGACTCTCATCCTCTCTCAAATTCCAGGCTCTTTGAACCTCTGTTGAATTAAAAAGTGATTTATTTTCCTTAAGCTATTGCAGAGTGATCTTCATGAGTCTGTGTGTTTTGTCATACAGACTCAGGCAATATGTGTGTACTGCTGTAGACAAATGATTCCCTGGCACCAAAATGCCATCTGTTTTATGACAGATTCAAACAATCTGCAACATTCTTTCTCCTGGTCTCTTCTAGATTCTAACATTGACATGTGGATGTGCTAATACAGACTAAAGATTTCCACTGTCCTTTCAAGGATCCTCTTTCTTCAAAAGAGAATGCTGTAAATGTTGCTGTCTAGAATTGCTTATTTTGAAGGAGTGATTAAACAGGATTGATTGATGGAAATGTTTTTTAACACTGTAGTGTTTTTCTGCTGGAACAAGTGTGTATATATTTTTTTATGGTGGGTTTTGTCTTTTTTTCCCCCCACTTTTTGTAGTGTGTGCATTAGTTTATTTTGTTAGTGTTTGTTCTTGTTTGGTGTTTTTGTTTTTTTGTCCTTCACCTAAGGGGTTTTTAAAGCAATTCTGCTTTCCAGGTGGTTGGCTGATCTCTTCACATGACAGAAGATAATGCACTTACAGATTCAGTGTGGTTAGCATTTTTCTGGCTGCTAGTTTGACTTTCTGTCTGCAGTGCTCAAGTGTGATGCTCGACAGCTGAGAGATTTTGTTTGTGGAGACAAAGGAAATCCTACATTCTCATCACAGAATAGTGGGGGTTTGGAGGGCCCTCTGGAGATGCTCTGGTGCCACCCCCCTGCTCCACCCAGCAGGGTCACCCAGAGCAGGGGGCCCAGCAGCGCAGGGTCCAGGCGGGTTGGGAATCTCTCCAGAGCAGGAGACTCCACAGCCTCTCCGGGCAGCCTGGCACAGGCTCTGTCACCCTCATGCCAAAGAACTTTCTCCTCCTCTTCAGATGGAACCTCCTGGGTGGCAGTTTGTGCCCATTGCCCCTTGTCCTGTCACTGGACACCACTGAAAAGAATCTGTCCCCATCCTCTCGACTTCTGCCCTTTAGATACTGATGAGCACTGATCACATCTCCTCTCAGACTTCCTTTCTGCAGGCTAAACAGCCCCAGGGCTCTCAGCCTTTCCTCTGCACAGAGATGCTCCAGTAAAGATCCCACCTTTGTTTCTCTCCTCAGAGGTTATTTTGTGTCTTCTCATATGTAATTTTATAGATAATAGCTATATTCTCTTTATAAATTTGTGTCCATCCTTGACTTACTCCTTCATTTGCCCTGTGTCTTCTGTGACTGTGGATGTTGTGTGTAAAATGCTATGTACTTTTAAAAAATTATGGTCTTAATGGTACATCAAGACTGGAATGTGGTAGAACAGTATCTCCTGATCAGCAGTTTTTCACATCATCTTGGTGAAGACTTTTAAGTGTTCATTGTTCTGTAAATGGTAATTACAAAAATAATACAAGCATTTGGGTTTAATAGTAGTATTGATTTATTTGGCCTGTTAATTTGCACAGGTATTTAATGAACTGGTACAAACCAGTCTATTTCTTTTGCTCCAATTCACAGGAACCACCTTGATGAAAGTGTCAAAACCATCTCGCTGTAGCTGGATGGAGTATCTCCTAGTGGGTCCCAAACTGTCTCAATGTCAAATTAAATATTACAATATCTGTCCCTCAAGATTTAGTTTAATGATGCAAAATAGTAGTGACAGCACTTAATAAATTGTGCCTTATTCTAATAAATGTTCTCTTTGGTTTTAAGCTGAAGCAGCAGCTATGATTGCACGAGACCAGGAGGAATTTGAGAAGGCACACAGACTAGTGCAGGTAACTAATTATCTCAGTGCAAACAGAATTGTTCTCCAGTTTATTTCCCCATTACAACTTCTGAACTCTCTTTGTCTGCAGGCAGAAAAAGTAGACATTCTAAATGCATCTGAACTAGCAGACACTTCATGGAGATCTGCCAATAGCTGTGTTCTGAGAACATCAGATCTTGATAAAGATGCCAGCTATTTACGTTTGTCTTTGGGAGAGTTCTTTGGGCAGAGATCTGAAGCTCTTGGTTGTCTCGGTGGAGGCAGTGATGTGAAACGGGTACGTATCTTAACGTTAATATTAAGACACCAGGAAAGGACAAGGACAACAAGGGGTAGCATTTGTTTTGGTGGGGCTGGCATGTTCTGTCCTGGTGTGTTGAGAGGCTGAGCAGCAGAGCATGCCCCAAGTGCTGACAGCGTATGTGCTCGACTAACTGCTGTGTGGTGTTAGTTTGTTTTGTGTATGTACTGGAAGGGTATGTGTTTGGATGAGGCATTTGCAATGCTGGGAGGCTTCTGGTATTCTGCAAAAGCCAAACACCAACTGGGGAGGCACTGTGGCTGAAACTGAACCTATTTATTAATGATGAAATCTCCTCATGCTGTATTCTGGGGTAACTTAATTTTCTTTTTTTTTATAGCCATCTTTTGGTTACTATATTACATCCCCAAAGAAAAGGGAACCTGTTGCATTACTAACACAATCTGATTCATCAGGAGGTGACATTGGCCGGGAGATTTCACAGTTGTCTGAGGTGCTTCCAGGTAATTACAGAACAGAAGGGTCAGTCCTAGACAGTGGATATAATAGTAGTTGAGTTACTTACATACAGCTATTGAGGACTAATAGGAGTAGTCTGGGATAGAAACACTCTCTAGTTGTAATTCACCAAATATCTTCATTTTTTCCTGTGAGCACCCCTTTCACCCCACCTTCCCCCAGAAAAACACAGGACTTAAACCTGGTGAACCTGCTTGGACAGTCAGTGCAGTCACTTCATCAGGCTTCCTCAAAACAGCTTTACAGCTGTACTTTTCCTCATGCTGGGACTTTGCAAATATCTTTAAAGGGTCTTTTAATGATTATTACTCTTTTTTTAATATCTAGTATTAGCGTGCTTAAATTCATCATACAACAGTCTGTTTTTTTGTCAAAAAGTAACAGGAGTTCATTGAGTTCATGACCTCTGTTCAGTTAAATTACAGTTATAATTGTTGTGTTGACCAACAGAAAAATATCCTCATCTGCTCTGCAGCTCTTTTGTATGAGGGTTGCTATAAATGCTAGAGAAAGTAGGTAATGGGGTCACGTTGTGGACAGGTTAATAATAGTTACTGCTGTCTGACTTTCAGCAGTACTGGTTTCAGCACTACCAATATGCAATTTCAGCTGAAGAAGGAGCAGATGGAGAGGAAGCTGACAAGTCAGCAACCTGAGGAGGGTGTTACTTCAAATACAAATAAATCCAAACCCCAAGTATCTACTGAAGAATGGAAATCAATGAGGGGTGGGAAACAAACAAAAACCCAAACAGGAAAACCCACAAAAAAACCAACAAACCCCAATGGTGTCCCCCCACCCCCCAAAAAAGCCAATTAAACAACAAACTGAAAATGTTTGTTTCATACTTGTCTTCTCACCAGTTGGAGCATCTTTAGAAGTTGGTTTTAGTGTTCTAGGGAGTCCAGATGTCTTCCTTCAAGCAGGAACACATTTGTTGAAATGGTAGCTTCTAGATCTCACATGAACAGTACCCCTTAGTTGGGGATTGTTCTCTTAATTGAGAAGATATTTGTGAGCTTGATGGTTTTGGAAGTATACCTGTCCCTCCTAAACTTACTCCTTTAAAATCACCAGTTCACCTCGGGCAAACCCTGTGTCCAGCATAAGAAAATTCTCTTTACTCAGATCTAACTGTTCTAGTTTTCTACTGGAGTTTGGTCTCTCTTTATATTATATTGCAAGCACCATTTTATGAAAAGGTTGGTTTAGCTTATGCCAAGTAATAAGCTACCTGAAAATAAAATTTGAATAGTGTGAGCATGGTATTCATAGTGCCAGCTCATGTTTCGATGACTGTAAACTTGGAGTAGTGTACAGGAAACAACTGATGCTTGTA